>JAFJYH010000295.1:0-59003 GCA_017365405.1 Cadophora malorum | reverse complement strand
ACACCCCCCCCCCCCCCCCCAAGAGCAACTGGAGATAGGTGTATATCCGAGATCTCTTGTTATTGCGCCCTTGCACAATAGAATCCAGTAAATAAAGAATAGTGACCAACACTGCCACAGCATACACCGCAGGGAATGTATCTTGCATGGCTACAACGAGGCGACCGAAATGAGGCAGCAAAGATTGGAAGTATAAAAAATCGGCGAAGCGGTGAGGCGAACTGTTATTGCTGGGGTAAGGGGCACCTGGTGTGTGATGCGTGGTGCACCTTTGTCTGTGAAGGTACAGGGAGGCGGCAACGTGTGAATATGATTGAACAGAAATAAATAAGATGAGGGCGCTCGGTGAGCAGAGCACGGCAGACGATGTAATGAGGAGCGCACTTGCAGGTTTGCAACGTTGCAGCGTCATCTTATATACTAAACAGAATCCTTAAGAAAGGAGGACAAATCCAGTCCATATACTACTGTTGTTAGGGACTTTCGTGCAAGGTCCGGAGGATCCTGCTTGACTCGGGTAGCTCGCGTAGCACTCCTTTCGCTTTTCGCTTACTATCTTTATTGCCCCTTTAAGCATTTTTAAAGAATTGAAGTACGTAGAGCTGCCTGTAGTCAATATGCTTCTGATCATAACTCACATTATCGATGGGGTGGTTCCGTAAGCAAGGCAGATTTATCCGATAAGCTCGCCGAGGTGCTGAGGTCGAGGTCTAGTCTCATCTGTCGCATGAGATCCGGATTTCCTCAATTCAATACTTGAATGTATTAGGCCTGATATAGACCAGATGCTTCTCATCACCCTTCTTCCTCCGGTCACAACATACCCAACATCCCGTCGTGCATTTTGTTCCCTTTCCGCCATTACATGTTCAATGGGGGCTGTTCTGATTATCCACTGCAGTGTTCGGATCGTAGGTTCGGCGAACCATATTCAAGTGGTATTCAATCTCAACAAGTCAGATATTGAAGAACTGTATTCGCAACTATTCGCAAATTTTCAATTTGGGCGGAACGAGTATTAGCGCTATAATTTTTGGGGTCGTCTTATGGTTCAACAATGCGCATACTTCGAAGTAAAATGTTATGGGATCAGAAAATTGCTCAGGGTTTCAGAAGGTAATTAAATGGTAACTATCATACTTCTCAACTTTCCTGCTGCTCACTGCTGTGCTCAGTCTCCTCCTTCGAATACTTCTCAATACGGTCATCAAAGTCCCAGGCACTTGCTAAGCCCAATTGCTCGAAAAAATCCTGGATTGTAGTGCCCTTACAATAATTCAGGTCTGATCCGTTTTCCTTCAACCCGGCATAAGATCGCTGCATTGCTAGCATAGCAGGAATGAACCCAGTGCAAGGGTATATTGCAGCAGCAAACCCAAGACGGTTACAGTCCGTTGTTTTTAGGTTCGGTGTCAAACCCTGCTTATTATTCAGTACTTTGTTTCAACAGCCAAATCAGGTTAAAAATAGCATACATCTGGGAGTACATTAATAAGTACTGGTTTTGGTGCTAGCGCGTTGACCAGCTTGGTGCATTCTTCCTCAGTCCGAGGCGACTCCATAAAAGCCATATCGGCACCTGCATCGAGCGCTGCCTTCAGCCGCCTAACTCCTTCGTCAAATGCTAGCCTACCGGCGTGCTCACCCCCAAAGCGCTTTGCCTGTCTGGCATCTGTCCGCGCAATGATGACGAAATCTGGGTCAACGCGCGCTTCCACGGCACTCCGAATACGTTCAAGGTACACCTGGAGGTCGACGACCTCCTTGCCCTTCAATTGTCCGCACCGCTTGGGAAAAACCTGGTCCTCGATATGGCAACCAGCGACGCCGGCATGTTCGTAGAGTTTAATGGTCCTGGCGACGTTGAGGGGACCACCAAATCCTGTATCCGCGTCAGCGATCACAGGTAGATGTGTGTGCTGCACGACCATTTCAGAGATCTTCGCGAACTCGGTCTGTGTCATTACGGAAAGGTCAGGCTCTCCGATGAAAGACCCAGTGGCTCCACTGCCAGCAAGGTACAGGAAGTCGAAGCCGACGTTTGATGCGATGTGTGTTGATACGCCATCGAAGACTCCCGGGCCGATGAGGCATTTTCCTAGGGAAATAAGTTAGCTCAGATCATGTGTTGTTACAAGAGCGTTGTTGAACAGACCACTTTCTAAAGCCTCTCGCAGCTTCTCGGGCCGCTCTTGTTCGATTTCTCCATGAAAAACTGGCAGCTTCTACCTCTGTCCGATTGTGTCGGCTTTATTGGAAAAGGAGATAAAGGATAATTATCTCAGTTGCTTAGGAACTATTTGTATTCTAAAAACAACCTATAGACAGAAGAAATACATACTTCGTATGCATACCTTGTAGAACAACATGCCCGTTATTCTTGGCCGTTACGTCAGGTAACACAACCTTTGCCTCTGTAAGGGTAGCCGCCGATCATGATGGAAGTAAATACGATTTGCAGTGACGTAAAAAGATTTGCCCATCCCATCCACTAGTTTAAGGAAGCGTTGTAATATTCTCATACACTACGATCTCAAATCGATAAAATGTCTGATGTCATTGTTGAATCTTGCAATCAGCGACAACGAACTCACGATGCTGATGATAATCTTTCTCACCATAACTCACAGAATTAGTGATGTCATTTTACCTTATTTCGTCCCTGTAGTCAGAAAATAGTAGAACAGATGATTGGGATCTGTAAGCCTGAAAATATTGAAGAATGTAGCGTTACTGCTAATGTGTTAACGTATTTGCGTCTTCTCGAAATGCTTCTGTTTGCTAAAGGTGAGGGAGCTTTCATCTGCTACTCTTGGTCTTCCGTGAAGTTGTTTTGACTGAATCCTTACTTGTATTCGGATCTACTTGAGAGTAAACGGGCAAGGTCGAAGGCGCCAATCGCCTTTTTCACGGGATGGCTGGAATCGTGTTTATAGAAGTATAAAATTAATCTAGATATGGAGCTGAAAACGGACATGCAATAATCCGCCACTTTTAAGAAACCCTCGCGTTGTAGAGTATGTTCTTAGTGGTTTTTCGCTCGACTGACATCTTCGCTGGAAGTAAGTTTGTTTGTCGCTCGTCGTGAGGCAACTGTGTAGAATATGCTACTATCGTACATACCACGAATATCCTCTTTCTTCATCTTTCCGTCTTTCGGCCATAGCATGATATAAGCAGCAAACCTTGTCAGACATTAGACCAGACTTGAGGGCTTACAACAAGCTGAAACCCACACTCGAAAAAAGCGCCTTCCCAGCCGATTGGGTCTGATATCAACCTTTGACCCTTCAGCAGTTTTGAGACGTCCCATAGATTCAAACAGTCTTTCCCTTCGGCATATTTGGAAAACATGTCTTCGAACTTTTGAGGGACAAACCTCCCCTCAGTATCAGAAGTCCCGCTGTCACTGCCACGCTTTGCCTTGTGGATATTAGTAACATAGACGCGGAAAAACGGATCGGGAAAACGTGTCAGTAATGTCGGGTAGGAGAAGTTCGCGTGGATGATCAAGACAGCTAGAAGGGAGAGAAGGATGCCAAAGCCAAGCTTATAAAAGCCGCCAAAGGTATCCGTGGGCCATATAATACCATTACCGTCCGCGTCGAAAAAGTCACAATGTTTTTGCAGAACCTGAGACAACTCAAGATCAGAGATGGAATGTAAACGTAGCTTGGGTTGCTGTAAGCTTACTCTCTGATGCTGGTGATCGGAAGCCCAGCCATTTTCTGTGGTTCCATCGGCAGTTCCCGCGAGACCGCAATATTAGCTCGAGGAGTGCCTTAGTTTATGGTCAGCTTCTATTCTCCGGCTTGAGTCGCTTCGTTGGCTTACCGGTGTGGGTAACAGTCAGATCTTGATCGCTTTGTATGAAAGGGCGTTTTTCAACTGTGACGGGTCCGGTGGGTATCGAGCTGATGACTTTCTGTTGGCCAAGACCGTTTGTGGGCAAGCTGTCCGTCTCATCCAGCAATCGTTGATGGGGAGATTTTGATTCCATTATTAACTCGAATGTTCAGAAATCCACCCCCTCCGTGCAGTAGACCTTGGAGATATTGGAGCCAGATCATGCAAATGGCTCTATCGCATCCGAGCCTTGGACACATCGAAGGCCCCTGTGCAAAGTGAAGAATATCTCTTCTATAATGCACAAATAGGGAAGCATAACGGTTCTTTAGTCACGGCATTACAATACATGAAATGCCAGTCTCATCTGCTATACTCTCGCCTCGTCAACGGGATGTCATCGCCCGATGGGAAAATCCATGTGAGAGGTCGGGCTTATAGCGGGGGAGCACGCTGGCCTGAAAGAGTAGAAGTCTCACCGGACGGGGGTTTTACTTGGTATGTCAAGGGAACAGAGGATGCCAGAGGCAAATCAGCAGTTTTGACTGGTTAGACCCTCATGCTAATGCTCTGCAAAATCCACAATTTAATATCCGTTTCCATTGCTACCGACCAGCAGAATACACAACAAAGCCTTGGAATAACGATATGGCTCTTGATGGATTAGTTTCCAAAATAGTCTTTGCCATACTCCGTTCTACACGCCCTTGTTAAGCCCAAACGTTATTTTGGCAGCCTCGGGAAGATTACTCCATCAATGTTTAGTAACTTAGTTAAGTAAAATACATCATGTGATTTTGTACATGTTATACTCAGGCCACATAATCTTTTGGATGTGAGTGCAATCGTCGGGCGAAGTATTCATTTATTTGTCTCTTATCTAGCTCTCCCGTGCGGCCAGTAGTTCCCTACCTAGGCCATACGCACCAATAGCTGTCTCCAAAGCATGCCTTTTAGGATGCTTATCGTAGCCCTTCCTATTCGCCTCCAGCTGCTTCTCGATTCCCAAAACTCCTATTACTGCTTCGAGAAGATGTTGTTTGCGATGATTACCCTCGCGCCTTCACCTCTTCGAAGAAGAGGTAATTGCATTGTCATCTGGCTTTACATACTTCGAATTTTGGTGAATTTGTTCATGTGGAGAATTCCAAAAATGCCTATATGCTTGGAGCCCAGCGTAGCCACCAATTGCAACATCCGCAAAACGCCGGAATAACTGATCGTTATTCAGGGACGATCGGTCGTTTTTGCTAGTATCTTCGATAAGATACTTGTCCACCGCAGTCACAGCAATAACCCCTATGGTAGCGGGAACTAGAGCAGACTGGGACACAGAAGCGGGAGAGAATGAGCGCCGCGAATGATTTGAAGAATGATAGCGTCGGGATTGTAAACCATTGTGGCTGGTAATAGCTTCTTGTTCGGATTTGTTGCGTGCCATTTTATGCAATTGATTCTCAGTATTTATTTTAGAGCGATATCTCCGTTCGTAAACCCACTCGGATCTTGCCATCAATCGGGGTAGGGATCACGAGATACGGAGCGTACAACGAATGATGGACAGATTGCATCTCGATCGGCAAGTCTTTTGGGATGCATTAAGCAACGTCAGTCTATTATTATCTTCACAATCTCCGTAACACCTTACGACTAAATCATCATGTGCTCAGCTCTCGTGTCGATGAATTATTTTCCAAGGTTACGTACGACCTTAAAGGGGTCACTAGTCACCACTTCTTCAATCAAGATCACGGAGCATCAACTGGGCAGAGAGCTCGATTAATCCTGATTTACTGTGTCAGAATACAAGGTCCGGGAAGTGATCAACTGGATTTACGTCACTGTGAGAATTTGTCGTCATGTTTCTCACCGCTTAACATGCGCAGGATATGCTCTGGCCGTTCCGGGGCAGCTCTTGCACAACCCCTCCGCGATCAGCATGATGATGACGATTCCTTTTTGCCACAACCTTCCGAATTTATGAACACATGTAACTATGAATCGACGTACTAGGAGGACGTTATCTTATACTGGGACTGATTTTCTCATAAATCTTGGCTACTACGGCTGAAGGGCAAGTCAAGTCCCTCTGCATCTCTAAATCATAGTCTCACTTCTTTCTGATCTAGGGACGGACTGAGAGCAATGTCAGAGCACGAGTACCAGCAAGGACATCAGTCCGAGGACGGAAAGCTTCAAAGAGTTCCTTCGGAAACCGAACGACGCGACGCTACCGATACATCAGCTGCACCGTCGACAGCCCCAGTCTCATCATATAATGCTAAGAATGATCACCATTGGATTCTTACTGACGAAGGGATTGAAAGAAACAGGGGAACCAGGACAGGAGCCATCAGAGAGTCGAGAATTAAAGATAGGTCAACGACAATGGAAGCGACAAAGAGCAGTTTGAAGATCAAGATCGAGTTGGATCTCGAGGTTGAAGTTGATCTCTATGCAAGAGCGAAGGGCGATGTTACGATTGGGTTACTGGAGTAATTGTTTATTAGTCTATCAATAATACTTCTGCGATTGATATTTGAATACAATGAATTCGAACTGCACTGATCTTGAAGTACCACGTCCAGTTTGCTATTATGCTTTACATTTGGTTGCAGTTTTACCGTCAAGGTTATTGCAATCAGAGTCATGGATGGCGCATTGAGGAGGTGAGCGAGGTCTATGATGAAGGATCGCAACTCCTCAAAGTAAAGGTTAAGTGTGGAAATAGAGATGGAAGTTAAACTTAAGATCTTGGGATGAAAAACTTGTGATAGAAAAGCTAGACTAAGAAGGAGAATGCCCATATAACGTATCTCTGGAGTGAGCAAGCCTAAGACTCATAATATAAAATCAACGTGGGTTTCTTTTTGAACCATATTGCACGTAACCAGAAATAATGTGATCCCTTCTTAATAATCGTCTTATTAATTAATGATGGTCCCACCGTTAGAATGCAAAACCTGACCACTAACGAAGCTGCTATCACTACTCGCAAGGAATACATAGCAAGTAGCAATTTGACTCGGCTGACCTAGCCTTCCCATAAGTGTTGACCCGAGTTGGCTGAGCGACTTTTTATCCATGGTACTAACTACCAAGGGAGTCCAGACAGGAACTGGTGCAACTGCACTGACTCGAATGCCCTTGCTCACTTGCTGATTTGAGAGCTCTCGAGTAAATGCCACAATAGCACCCTTGGTGGAAATATAGCCCAGCGCTGGGCCGGTGCCCGCGTATGCAGTCATTGAAGTGGTGTTGATGATCGTATCGCCAGACTTCAGGTGCGGCAGGGCATATTTAGTGAGAAAGAACTAGGCGTGGATATTTGTCTGAAAAGTGTGCATCCACTGGTCCCTTAGATGGCTGATGTGAATGAGAGACTTTGCAATGATTTAAGGAAGCACTTACTCTGTGGTTTCATCAATGTCTTGTTTCGTCTCTTAGTAAGCAGCATTGTTCACCAATATATTCAACCCACCGAGAGCATCTACAGCCTTTTGAACGAGGTCCTTGCAGTTATTTGAGTGTGTCAAATCCGTCTGGAAAAGGTGGATATGGCCTCATTCTTCTCAACCTGTGCTTTCGTGTGTTGTGCATCCACCTCTTTTGCTGGTAAATAAGCAATAGCAACGTCCGCGCCTTCCATGGCAAACAGGATTGCAACAGAGCGTCCGATGCCGGAATCTTCCCCAGTAATTAGCGCTTTCTTGCCAGCAAGCTTTTCAGCGGCTTTGTAAAGCTCATATCTATCGTCCTGGGTGAGGAGATGGGCCTTCGTAGGCTTTGGCTCCATGTATTTCTCTAAACCCGGGTGCTCTTGCTGTTGAATTGGCGGCTGATGACCTTATCTATGTGGTATATTAGTCTCTTATGACTCTTTTCAAAAGAAAACTCTGAACTACTTCTACTGATAGCAAACTGAGACTGTGGTTGGGACATCGAGGTGTGTCTCGTGACGTCGTGCATTTTGTTCTTAATTGCATCCATCTTAAATCGATAGCGTAAGTGCACTTCGAAAATGATATTGCATTCGGTGAAAACGTTTAGGTTGTAGAATATTTAATTTTGTTAAAGGTGAAATGGAAACTAATGCAACTGCAACTGTTCTCACATGAAAACTCAAAAAACAACTTTCTGGTAGGCATCACTATCACGTCACCCACAATTTCTGAAATTACCTTGGGATGCAACGTGCGAAAACCATCCCTGAATACATCGTTGAAGCCTGCTCATAAGTGAAAAGTATCTCCATCACCTGCTTCCGAATAATTGTCAGTGATGTAATTATCAACGCATGACATAACGTTTGTTTATCCTGGCTCACCCATCTGAAGTGTCGATGGGTGGAAACTGACTCTTGCCTTTCGTTTCTTATATCCATTGCATTCATTGCATACATTCTTGATGACAAAGGCACTGCATCTCCGCCGCCGCATGCGACTTTCGTCTTGGGACATTTCCCAATTTTTGAGAGGTTCGGGGACACGGGGTTGCGACCGATGTGAAGTAAACCGTTGTGGCCTTAGGCCGTAAGGGGTATGTTAGGAGGTGTGTCTTACATCACATGTTAAATTGGCATCTTTTATCTAATATGACGCAACTCAAGATTAATATGAGATAGATCACTTGTATTCTTGTTTTTAAGTCTCGAGGCATACTTTCGTTAACAGATGCTAATCAGTGGGTTCGAATTCCAGCATTCTCAAAAGTATTTGTATTAGGAACGCTCAGCCAGCATGAATAGCATCAGATCCTTCGTCTGCTTCCCTGCTACAAAACTGGCAATATTTCCTGTGTCCAAGCTGTCAGGAAATTCATCCCGTCTTTTCTCCACCAAAGTATCGCAGACGGCATATCTTCTGCAAGACAAAGAGCAGGGACTCGGCTTCATCCGCTCCAATCCCCGAACTCCCAAGCCTAGAAAACATGGCGTGACTGAAATTAGAGGGCCATATTACTCCGCCTACGGTAAAAGACATCTGCAGGATGTGATGGATATCATGGGTCACCATGTTGACGGTCTGAAGTTTGCGGGCGGCTCGTTCTCGCTGATGCCTGAGAAGTCGTTGAGAGAGCTGATTGATATCGCTCATGCTTACGATGTTTATGTGTCAACTGTACGTGCATTTTATGACGTATATTAACGACAACTGACGCGATTTGACAGGGAGGCTTCATGGAGCATTTGTTGACACATCCTGAGGTGTTGAGTGTGGTTGATAAGTATCTTCAAAAATGCAAAGATGTGGGGTAGGTATTGGTTCTACGACTTTGGGAGCCAGAAATTGAGTAAAATGTCAGGTTCGACGTCGTGGAGCTTTCCAGCGGCTTCCTCTCATTCCCACCAGATGACTGGCTTCGGCTTGTCGAACGGGTGCATAGTTACGGACTCAAAGCAAAACCAGAGCTCGGAATTCAGTTCGGAGCTGGTGGTGACACCGAAGCTTCTGCACTCGAAGAGCTCGGAAGCAGTGACCCCTCCAAGATCGTGAATCTCGGTAAACGATTCATCGACGCAGGAGTTGAGCGTATTATGATTGAGTCGGAAGGTATCACTGAGAATGTGAAAACATGGCGGACGGACGTCATTCAATCGATCCTGAAGGACTTCCCTATGGAGAAGGTGATGTTCGAAGCTGCTGAACCTGCAGTCTTCAATTGGTATATTAGGGAATTTGGTATTGACGTTAATCTTTTTGTGGATCACAGCCAGATTGTTCAGCTCACTTGTTTGAGATGCGGGATTTGGGGGATGGCTGATACATTTGGGAAAATTGCTAGTTACAGATGAGTTACCCAGGAGTTGATAATGAAGTCTGATCATTCCTATGCATCCAAATTCTCGAGTTTTCGGGGTTGTGGGCAACCTTAGGACCGTGTTGATCGTAGAAAACCACTGGTATTGTTAGCCTTTCGATAGAGACGACAGGATTTTCACTTTCAAACCTTTTGGAGGGTTTTCGACATTCTCCTTTTGAGCCTCTTCCCGCGTCGTGATTATTTCTTCGACCTGAAAACCTCAGAGTGAGTTAAGTATTGTTCAAGATAGAGACTCACCTCTTCCTCCCGCTTCCGCCTCTGCTTTTAGTGAAGACCTTATCCCTTTTATCTATGGCATTTCCTTTCCTGTACTCGACTTGAGTTGGCATAGCTGTAATCTGTGATTACTGAATACTTTCTGCATGTGATGATTTTCAAGAATTGATTGTTTGATTTCGTTTTCTCCTTGATACTTGTAAACGAAATACGAAGTAGTTATTACCTAATAAGAAATCCTGAAGTGGTTTTTATTGTCAACGTCATTGACCACGAACCCCTCTCTTGGTTTAATCACCCCAGCCCTTGACAATATCCTTCCAATCATTGAAGTAGTAGATTGACAAGGAAATTTACATCATCAGAAACCTTTCGGTGTGAAATATTTAGCCTTGAAGCTCTTGGTATCTCATCATCCGAGTTATATTAACTCGATATTGAAAACTCTTCTCGCTTTTGCAACAAATATTGTCCACCACGGGTCATTAATTCTTCTTCCTTGTAAAATGCACTACACAGGATCCTGTTACTGCGGCGCCATCAAATACACCTTCGACGTCTTGCCATCCGAAGCCAGGACAAGTCTGTGCCACTGTCACAACTGCAAGGTACTTCCCCTAATCACCCCTTCACCCCTTAAGGCTCCTCTACCATAGCTTTCCTCACTCACTGAAAATTCACCAGAAATTCTTCGGCACGAACTACGGCTTAACAACTAAAATCCCTGCCTCTTCATACAAAATCATAGAAGGCGAGCCGAAGATCCACGAAGCGGAAAATGGGCCAGGGAGATTGCTACACAGGGAATTCTGCGAGATTTGCGGAGGTGGGATTTTGGAGTATGGTGTAAGATTTTTGGGACCCAATAAATAAGTGAAAAAGAGGGCAATATATCAAAGGACTGACAGTGAGATGTGTAGGAACAAGCAAAGGAGCATTTCAGATATATAATGTATGGAACAATTGACAATCCGGAAGGTTTGGACCCAAAAGGAGAATTCTTCTGCAGGTATAAAGAGGAGTGGATGCCTGAGATCAAGGGTAAGATATCAATTTTCGACAATGGAGTGTGGTTTAACGTGTGATGGATAGGAATCTTCCATAAGCAGGAACTCAAGCAATAATTAGGTAGGGGCTAGAAACCAATACAACTGCCCGCGTATACTGTATTCCTGCTTCCTGCTGTGTCCTAAGGAGAGCCCCCCCCCTTCGCTGGTAAGGCGGTAATAGCGGGCTTATTCCTCTTAAACCAATAACTTAGTACTTTGTAGCACTTCGGCGACGACGTCACTGACGCTCTCTTGCGCCACCGAATGGTTCCACTTACAGGTCGCCTCAAACTCTTCAGCGACCTCCGTGGTGCGGAAACTCCCAAGTCATTTTGCCTCGTTTTCACTTGGCAGTGTCTACAAGTCTTTGAAAATCAGCCGCTTGGCTTTGTGCATTTTGAGACCCTGGCCGAGGTCGTTGACAAGATGTTGAGTCTTGACGCAACATTACGTTGCATACTGGAAGTCTACAGAGGCGGTATGTGAGGAAAAGGACCCTGTCATAATTTGCGATCTCTTGTTTCGGATTATAGACATTGTCGACACTTCAAGTCAGTTAAAGACGATTTGAGATTGGGAAACTACACTGTTCATTGACATCCCTTCACAATACCAGGACATATATGAGAAAGTTTCCACCGTCAATTTCACGGTTTCTAAGAGCCACTTGGCTAGATTCCTTTTTTTTTCTTCTGACAAACAGATCTCACATTACCTGTTTGCATTTACTTTACCGTGCCGAGGGGCACAGGACAGAGCCAGTGAAGAATGTTAAGGATCCTGTCACATGATGTGAATCTAATCTAATCTAATCGTCCCCGCGATTGTTCAAGGGATTAAAAAAAAGTTAACTACAACATCACGACAACCCCTCCGTTACATCCCCCCAAACGAACCCACTCCCACGAACTCTCACAGCCTTCACCAATCTCACCTCAAGAGGAACCATATTTACGCCTCGCCCAACCACCACACGCCCGCAAGTCCCGCCAACAAAACCAGCAAAAATGAAAGTCCTAACCCTCAACTTCCTAACCTGCGCCGTCAAAGCCTGCAAATCGACATCTGCCTCCTTCCCTCTGCACCCCAAAGACTGCGAATTGGTATCCGACAGCATCGCGCCGAACCCACAGCTTCTGAAGAATGTGCTGCCGAGGATAGATTGGAATGCGTTGGTTATTACTGCTGCTGAGGTTTGTTTTCCTCTTTCCTCCTCTCTCCTCTTGTCCACCTTCCCCAGACCGTACACATCCAAGCCCCAAGGATCATGATACAGTCAGAAAGTGAGTTGACAGGAGATTGAAATCACAGCTCGGATTCCCAACCCTCCCTCCTACCCCACCAACACCCGAAGCTCTCGAATCCGACCCCAAACTCTTCTCCGAACTACACACGCTCCTACTCGAGACGCAGATAAGTGAGGGAGGATTGGTATGTGCGAATTGTGGACACGAGTATAAGATCAAGGAAGGGATTGCGAATTTCTTGCTGCCGAATCATTTGGTTTGAGCTGGGTGAAGGGGAGAGAAAAACAGGGCGGAATTGCGATGGAATGGTTATTCTGCGGAAATTGTGGATTATGAGTGGAGGGATTACAGAGAGGGATTTATGAATGGGAGAGGGCGCGGATGTGCTGATGTGCTGAAGGCTAAGTGTTGAAGGGTTGGTGGATATCATTGTGGAAGGACTAAATGATCGGACAGGAGGGGAGGAGCAGTACAGGGAAAGATGATACCCAATTTTAGCACGCCATGAATGGCACTGCATTGCGAATCACAGGCTGTGCCTTGGCAGTTTTCAACATGTCAGTGGCTGGGGAAGGTGCTGCCAAAATTGCCCAATCCGCTTGAGGATGCCATGCTCCCGCAGCAGTATCTGGTCGCTGGCCAGAAGGAGGATTAAGATTGGGTCACTGAGCTGTAATGAACTAGAAATTGATCCCCTCACAATCCTTAATTCCGATTCTGTAACATTCCTACCATCTTGTGGTAAGGGGCACATCACTGCCAAACCTACCTTCGTTAGAATGATTACCAATGTTCGAATTCTACACGTAGCCTACAGTCCCTAGACACAAACTTGTGAGTTGGGACGCGGGTCAGGTACACATGACTGGTGCATATTCACAGAAGCGACTTTCGGCAAGTCTTCCCAAGTCACTCAACACACATATGAAGGGTCGGAGTTTGGTTCTTCTATTGCCTCGCACGCATGCTCAACTACTTGCTTTTATGCTTCTCTGCTTGCATGTTTGCGTATTTGCTTGCATGCCTGTCCAAATATAGACATCGCCGCAAATTCGCAAATCATCATCTCGCCCCTCCTCTCTTCGACGCCTTCCAAGAAACACGATTACTATCCCTACATAGGCGTTCAGCCATAAACCCACTTCCTCCCTGGCGCCCATTTCTCTTTTGCTCTCTCCGACTCCTATCGTACAAGGCGCAAGTGATGCGGTATTGTGTCGTGTAGGGCCACGAAAGATACCAATGCATCCACACAGTAAAAGAAAAGCCGCTGATGAAGCGACCGCCCGGCTGAGCAAACCGACTATGTACCCTCGATTCATCTCCATCGTTGCAGCTCATCGCATCTGAACACATACAAATCCCTCCCAGCCCACTGAAAGGAAGAAAAACCTCGCTCCAAAAGAAACGCCTCGCCAGGAAAAGAACTCGGTTGAAAGAGTACATTTTTTGTGGTCATTTGAGTCCCACCCGTGGTCAATCCAGACCAAACCAACTCAGCCAGCCAGCTTGTATGCATGTATGCAGAAAATGAGATGATTTGGGAAACCAATAGAGGCGACGATAGCATGCATGGCGGCGAAATGAGTCAACTCCTTGCCGAAAAAGATGGCTCTTTCGGAAGAGGACCCAGACTGAGAACGCAGAAGTATGGAGACGGGGACAAATGAGAGTGATTTGGCGATATTAGTTGAGAAATCCTTTACACGCTGCTGTACCGCAGAGGCAAGGAATACGATCTGTACTTCCGATCTCACGTTCAAATTTGTAATCGTAGGTGAGTTCCTCGTCTGGGATATGTCAGCCAAGGCAAGCGGATGAAGACAGGTGTAGACTTACTTTCAGCGATATCTCGCAGCGCGTAGATAACAATTCTCTTGCTCTTATCCACCGTGATGATCTTGGCCGTGCAGTTGGGCATACAGCTGTGATTAATGAAACGTGCGATACCACCCTTCTTCGTTGCATCCACGACGGTATTCTCATCGATTCTGAACAAGTAACTGCTTCCAATTCCACTCTTGAGATAACGGTGCTCACGAAGATCTGCGACTTGCTGTCTGACTTTCTCACCAACGTACTCAATGATCATGTCATTCATAGCAATGTCCTCCATAGCATACAGGCCCCAGTTGTGAATAGCCGATCGCTCGAATTTGACAAGCTTCTTTCGCTTCTTCAATTGATTGAAGCTGAGAACATTATCGACATCTGTTCCAAGAGACTTCTTCTGGCGGTCGAGGTCAGCGGCAAATGCACGTTGACTTAATCGGTTGGCTCGAGAATTTCCCTTCGTTGCGATCTTCTCTGAAGCAATCTTAGCCGCTTGTGCCGCATCGGCAGCAGAGTCTCTGCCAGTCCGAGCGGCAAGAGCTTCCCGTTCCTGTCGTTTCTTCAGGATCTGAATGTGATGAGGTAGATATTTGGACTTTTCGGCGTTGAGGATCTTCTTTGTTGGTTCGGTACGAGCACAGCCAGATGGATTCGGGACATAATAGCCTGTGATGGTGGTATCGGTTGTGACCAAGCCTCTGTAGCCATCGCGATTAAGCGCCTTGATATCTTTCTGCTTCCAGGCCCATGGTTTCGCCCAACCCTGCTTTATTGTACCACTAGATTTGATGATGGAAGTAGCAGCTGGAATGTCCTCGTCGTCCTTGATGAGATTCTGAATGCCATCGAGGTCGAGAATTGTATTGAAATCATCATCAACAGTGGGACGAGGAATCTCAGCGGACATACCCCACTCGACGGTAGTCTCGACAGGAGCTGTTTCTGTGACATACTCTTCGTCATCATCCGGACTTTCGCTGTGCTGGCGGTCGAATGTGTCCAAATAAACACCTTCCTGCTCCCTCTTGAGTGCCTCACGCTCCTCGAAGATTTGTCTCTTGGACTTCTTTTTCTTCTTGGCAGCAAGCTTTCTCCTACCTTCATCGAGAGCAGCTTGTGCATCAAGCTCGTTACGAAGAACACTATCGACATCCGGCATTTCCTCATCCATAGTGCTGGCTGACAGAGGAAACTCCTCGTTGATCTTTTCCTTGGCCACTCCAAACAGTTCTTCGTCACTCTTCATCTTCTGACGCTTCAGGGCTGCCTCAACTTGCAAGTCAAGTTTTCTCTTCTTTGTTGGGACATGATCTCCGACCACGAAACTGGCTTCGCTCATTGAGTCGTCATCAACAGCCCTGGCTTCTCGAGATCTCTGGAACACATCATAAGAATCGTCTTCTTCAGATGTCATTCTGCTTCTGGGTCGGGAGTCAGGCTCCTCAGTTCCTTGAGCGCGGAGACGGCCATCTTCCTCAGATTCTGGACTGCTCTCAAGGAAGAAAGATGCTAGACCTCTGAACTGTGCTACCTTCTCCTGACGCTTTGGTCGTGCTCTGTCCAGGTATGGATCTTGGAACCCAACAGCAGACTTTGTACCATTCTTGATCTTTCGAATCCGTGGCATAGACGCAACATTCAGACGAGCAGGTCCCATGGCACGCCGATCGGAGCTTTCATTTCGAGAATTTGGTGTTGTAAATCCAGGACTATCTTCTCTCTCGTCATCTTCGTAAATGAGTTGCATCTTCATGTCTTTGGGGTCATCGATGCCATATTTTCTTCGCTTAGCTGTATGATTTGCAGGGTCCAAATAGCTGTGTATGGCTGGGGCAGCAGTCTTTTCTCGAATATTTTTCAGTAGTTGCGCTTTGAGTTGTTTCCGGATGACCTCAATAGCCTCTCTGGAGGGGTCGAAATTCATGGCGCGTTCCTTTCTCTCCACTTCTACATCGGCAGCTTCTTCTTTCTTCCGGGCAACTTCGGCCTGCTTCTCCCACTCATCATTATCCTTCAGCGTCGGGCTTCTGCTGCGCTTGCGACTCATCTGAGAAGCGCGATAAGCTTCTGACCTAGATCGGGAGCTCCCATACAGAAAAGGCTGCATGATCATGGTATAGTTGAACATGAGGGTGCGATCGAGTGTTCTACAACAACGCTCACAGTCATGTCTACCGTAGTCGCTATTTGGAAAGATGATGTAGTATCCCAGCGCATCCATTTTGACATCCTCCGGATTGAAGTGTCTCATACGCTTTAACATGTGCGGTGGAGTCGTATTCATACATGGCACAGACTCGCCCGAGACGAAGATGTACGGCTGGTGCTTCAATTGCTCGGAGACCGGCTCGGTACTTGGCATTACTCGGATTGGCTTCGGCTTGGTAGGAGGAAGTAGCACCGCTGGGGCAATTGACTGAATTGGTGGCCGAAAGATTGGTCTCGAGCCTGAAGGGCCCTTGGGCGCAGTTGGAGGGGGGCCAGAGAACTTCGCGGCATCTGCGGGCTTCGCTGCGGGTGTAGGAACTGATTTCACAGGTTGCGGAGTCGGTTCAGGCTTCGGTGCCATTAGCAGATTCTCCATCATCCGCCTGCTCTTGTTGCCCTCGGGATCAAAATCAACCTTGACATTGCTTGACCCAATTCGCATGCTCGATCCCTTGCGCACAGCAAGCTTCGCAGCCTCAATGGCAGAAACAAAGCGGCCACCTTTTATAATTCTCGAGTCTCGGTAACGAAATGTAGCAAATCCCAAGCAACTGCCAGTTTCTGGGTGGAGCTTGTTGCTGCTCTCTGCAATCTCTCCAAAACTTGAGAATATAGCCGAAACGCTGGAAAAGCTGTGCAGAGGGTCGAATCCAGTGACAACAACTTGCGTTGGCGGACCAGGCCCGAGAGACGTCTTAGGGTCGTATGCGTAAGGCCTGAGAAGGTATGGCGCATGTCGCAGTCGAGATTGGGGATTGTGGAAATCAACATTGATGTAATCCAACTTTCCACCTCTCTTCGCCAATCGTGGATCCGCTGGGGGAGCGTCATCTTCTTCCTGCAAAGCCTTTCATTAGCCCAACATTCACGCAAAGTAAGATGACGCTCCCCGCAGCAGATTATGTGTTATACGTACCAAGCCAATATCCTTGTATACAGGTTTCGCCTTCTTCATGTCTTTCCCATTCAGCTTCTTGTCGAGCAGAGGATCGTAGACGATGACGGAGCCCTTTACACTTCTGTTCGGGTCTCGAGCATAGACACGCGGGTCTGCGGGAGGTGTATCAGCCTTGGCAGTATTTTGTGGTGGCGGCACATCATTCTGAGGTGGAAGGTATTTCTCGCTGGGAAATCCTGTGAAACTCGAGCCTGCGGTGGCAGACTTGCTATGGTATGGACTCGCAACATGGCTTGGAGAAGAATCGACGTTCGTCATAGGTGTGGTATTGATATGCTGATTGCTGGATGCCGACAAGTGGTTCTGCTGAGCAGCAGAGCTGAACACAGATGATACTGTGCTCGAATGTGAACTCGCAGACCCAACGCCATTAAGCAAGTCGCCTTCATCGAGTAGGGGAGCTGCATTATCTGCGGTAGGGATGCCGCCTTCGCTAGATCGAGAAGGAGCAGCATCGTCGATGCGGACATTTGGAAGGACCGCGGCTTTTGCATCAGCAACAGGCCGACTCAGTGGCGAATCTTGACTGAATATCTTGACTTTCTCTCTCTCTTTGGCCTTGTCTTTGGCTGCCCGCGGAGCAGTAGGGAAGAACTGTGCGAAGCTCGCACCAGGAGCACGAGACATCGTGACAGAATGGTCGATCTACCTCTTCCACCTGCGGCCAACCAACATCTCCTGTATGAGTATCAACGAGCGACTGCATGCATATGTGTAGAGACGTTGATGATGAGGTACGCGCAGAGGCGCAAAGGGGGTACACGCGACCTCCTCCAGGAACGGATCTGGATTCTTGCGCGCTTGGGCGATATGGCGAGGAGCAAGGGCTGCGCAGTGGTCGGAAGGGGTGAGTATGAAAGGTTTTGTTTATGGTCTTGCGCTGAGGGTTTCGTGAGAACGAAGAGGAGGTTGATGTCGTCGTCGTCGAAGGGGGTGGTCGTGGAATGGAGATCGGAAATAGAGTTGAAGTTGGAGCGTGGTGAAGTTCGCACGCCAGCCGAAAATGGATTAGCGTCCTGTGGTCTTGGCGGCCTGGCTGGTGTTGTGAATGCCTCCGAGGATCAAGATGACTGAGCAGTAACAGCCGCAATGCACAATATTATTCTATCAACGCTCGTTATTTTCATCATTTACTACTTATTTCTCTTCAAATTCTCATATGAATAACACAGAGTCTTGCAATTGTCTACTTTCCAGGTTGAGTGCACCGAGAAGCGAATATCTGGTCTCGAACGCGGCAGTATCACGAAAAGTCTCGTCTCAAAGGATAGATGGATGTGTTCGCGTTGTGTCTTGAATTTGTTCTACGCGCCGAAATATTCGTGATGATCAGAAGAGGACACGTTTGGCTTATCATTGAGGGTCTTTTGGAGTTTTATTTCGCGTGTTTTCTTGTAATCGTTTGGCTCTCGAGGTTCGCTGAGTGGTGGCCTCGACGTCATGCAGCCATTTTTGACCCCTGAGCGCGACCCCTTTTCTTGTCACGTGCTGTCGCAACCGACCGTGTCATCGGATTGAGACTGTGCCTCTTTTAATTATCTCTTCTCTTCCATCTCCTCGAATAAAGTTGTTGAAGGGCCCCATGGAAAGGAGAGCAGAGCCAGTCGCCGTCGTCAGTATGATGGTCACGTGATGACATGCAAGTCTCGATATCTCTTTGAGCTGATGTCCTGCCGCGACCTCGTGTACTCCGGCGCCGCTGAAGTCCCCCGTGTTATCTTTAATACATCTGTAGTTTCGTCTCTGCAATCTTTAAAATGGCCCGCTTGCTTTCGTTCATGATCACCACGCTTCCGCTCCTCCTCAATGGACTTGGTGACTACTAGGGGACAAAAGTGCCCATCCCTCGCAAGCATAGCGATCAAGCAGCTTCGCCCAACGTGTACAATGTGTAGTATCTGGTCAACATACTGCCTGGAAGTTGTCCTTCACGTTTGGGGATACCGGTAGGACCGTTGTTCAAGATAACCATGAGAAACTCGGCAATTCTCTTACAATATTGACCTGCAAGACTCCATGCCAGACTGTAATGTTGCGCGATCGTGAAGCTCTTGAAGTCGACGAACGAAAGAGTTTTGCCCTTAGGCTGAAGAAATAGCAAAGAGCTTTGGACTGTTAAGTGGCCGTGACGGCTTCGGTAAGACTGTTGAAGAAAGTGCTAGCAATTTCCATTCAGCATCTCAGCCAGAAGTATTATGGTTTCGGATATACAATTTAATCCTGGCTTTCATCTCTTCAAAATGGTTCTCGTTCAACCAGCAAGGAGTTTTGACTCTTTCTACACATTGCTCACGATGACAGGACTTGATAACGCGGGCTCCTTGAGTTGAGGTTCGAAATCCGTAGGTATTTTCAAGTGCTTAAAATGTGTGCGATTCACGGCTTATCGATAATTTCAGAGTAAATCACAAAGTGCACAAAGCCAAGCGACCAGTGCATAATTAAATACATCCACTGATGGGCTTCATGATAGAAAGTGGGGGGAAATCCATCAAGGTATCGGAGTTTGAACCCCATCAAGTTGCTTGGAAAATGCAGTTATTCGGAAAGTGGGATCTAGTATCTCGCCAAGTCGGGCTGCCAAGTACTGCAAAGTCAATTAGCACGGAATATCGTAGCGATCAACAGCTGTTAGAAAGATATATTTGTCGGTGAACAAAGAATCAAGATGTTGTACAAGCGTCTAATTATCTTGGTAGGGCCTGGCAGATACCAGCCTTCTGATCTGCTACCCTTGGCAAAGTGGATTTGGTCCGAATTTTCATGGTCCATGTTGGCCGGGAGTCCTCATATAAGAGGAAGATAATCTTCTTTTTGGATTGCGTACCTATGTTTGGTCACACTTAGAGCTTTTGACCATGCATTTTGCTTCTCTAAAAAGCTTGCTTATTGTGGCTTCGGCCCTCCAGCAGGTGACAAGCGAGCCAATCTCACGTTCCTCTGTTACCTTCGACGGCCCATTCTCAGTTGAAGCAGGAGGTGTTCAAAACATCAACATCGTCTATGAACATGATGTACACGGCGAGCTGACTGTGGCATACGGGCCTTGCGGACAGCCAACAATTGAGGGTGCTCATCATCACGTTGGCAGAACTCACATTGGTGATCATCCTCTTGCGGCACGACATGTGGACTGGGAAGATCGAAGACCAACAAGATTCGTATGGATTGTTCCTTCCAGTATTGATGAAGGATGTCTTCACGCGTTCGTGGACAATCAGCCGGTTGGCACTTCGGAAAGATTTACTGTCACAAAACGGGTGATAAAGCGAGGAGCCACTTTCGCCGATGTAGCTGATCCGATGGGTCCCTGGTTTGATGGCGTCGAATACTTGAAGCAAAAGCAGCCCGACGCTGTTTTCGTCTCATCTGTCAAGTCGAAGAAGTTCGGAATTCTGGGCGCCGGAATAGCAGGGCTACATACTGCTGTAATTTATCCTACAACTCCCACTGTAACAACCGTCTCACTAACATTTCATAATTAGCTGATCTTGGACTCAGTTGGTATTCACAATTGGAAGATCCTAGAGTCAGACAGCAGACTTGGCGGCCGCATCTACACAACATATCTGAACAACACTTCTCCCGATGAGTATCAATACCATGAACTGGGTCCAATGAGACTTCCAATGACCATCAAGGATGAGGATACCAACGAAACCTTTCCAATTCAGGACCAACAGCTCGTATTGCAGCTCGCCAATGTTCTCAATGACCTCAATGGAAACGACTCTTCTCTAGCTGTCAAACTGATTCCGTGGATCCAAGCGAGCGACAACACACCTGTCGCAACATCCAAAAGACGGCCAGATGGTACGATTCCAGGAAAGAAAGAAGTGGCAGCGAACTCTTCGTTGGCAGATCTTGTCACGTGGTCCAATCTTACAGCGGCTGAGGAAGCAATCGATGCTCTAGCTGCTGTGAAGGCACTTGACAAGGAGAGGATCAAGTTTTATTCAGGGAACGTCTTCAGAGCCCACAAACAGGCCGTGGAAGAAGGCCTGTTTGATTTTTCCGAGGTCGAGTACCTGCGACGTACGTGTTTCTTGCGACATCAAGCTCAACGTCATGTTCAAATGCTGACTTTGTCCCTGCTCAGACGTGATAGGCACTGACTTGAACACGACCGACGAGGTGACCACAACGGCAGTTTCCTGGCCGATGTGGGAGTTCGAAACAGTATACTTCATGGCCAATGAGTGGGCCACCATCGACAAAGGCATGAGCCGGCTACCGGAAGCTTTCCGCCCCCTTATCAAGGACCGCATTATGTTCAACACCAAAGTTCATGGTGTGAAGTATAACGAGGAGACGAGCTCTCTCACAGTCGCCCATCGTCCAACTGGAAGCGACCCAAGCGAGGCTTCCAGGTCAGAAGAATTTGACTATATTTTCAACAGCGTTCCTTTCAACCTCTTGAGATTCTGGGAGCTGCCCCCTCATTCTTCTCTCATGCGTCGAGCTATCGATAGACTGGTCTTCGATGGAGCTGTCAAAGTTGCGATCCAGTACAAAGAACGATTCTGGGAGCACCTCGAACATCCTATCATTGGAGGCTGCGGAAGAATCAACATTCCAGGGATCGGACAGATATGTTACCCATCTTACGAGATCAACAGCACTGGTCGTAAGTACTCCAACCATCGCAATGATTATACGGAGCAGGATTCGCATCGAGGCTGACGTTTGATATCTTCAGCTGGTGTCATGCTCGCAGCTTACATTTCGTCCTCGGATGCCCGAGTCGCTTGTGCAATGCCAGAAGAAGAGCACATCGCATACATTCAAAGAGCAATGGTCGAACTTCATGGTCCAATTGCCGACGAGATGTGGACTGGAAACTATGATCGTCACTGCTGGGATAATGATCAGCACCACGCCGGATCTTGGGCTGTCCCAATTGTTCCGCAGCAACAGTTGTATCTCCCGGCATATTGGCAAACCGAGTTCAATACTGTTTTCATTGGCGAACATACTGCTTACACACATTCCTGGATCTTCAGTGCGCTGGAAAGCTCGGTAAGAGGTTCAGTACAGATGCTGCTTGATCTTGGGCTGGTGGACGAAGCCAAGCAAGTGACGCGAACTTGGATGGCAAGATGGATCAACCTATGAGATGTACTTGAAAGTAGCTTCGAACGTAGCTAGGCAGTAGCTCTTTTGGGAGGCAAAAACACTGTCTCTTCCCAGTATGCTTGACTGATGCAAAGATATTCGAGGATGGAGCACTCGAGGATCAACAGACTGGGCATCAAATACAGCCTGGATCTCTGGGCCGTTCTCGTTCAACAATAGATAATCCTCTCATATTTTCAAGGCTTCTTTTTCATTCTATTAACCCATCATTTTCCACCTAGACGCTCATCTATACCGTAAAGAAGTGGTCGTTACTGCAGTCGAGTCCTAACCGCTTATTCTCGAACAGACCGTAGAATCCCTCCAAAGATGCAAACATCGGAATGGCATCGTTGTGAATTGCAGCTTGTGGGACAAGCAGGAGTTTTCTACGAGATACGTCATGCTGAGCCAAACCTACTAGTTGCTTCTCGGGTTTTTACTTACAAGACTGACAAAGAATTCACCCGACCGTCTCCCCGAGAATGTTTTTTTTTTTGTGATTCACTTTGTCACTAGAGAGATGACTCGGATCCTGGGTACATGATCATTAGGAGCTAACATACATATGGTTAGGCAATACTTGGAATTCAAGCCATATACCTCCCGAAGCATCGTCAAAGCAAAGAAACTTTGAACTTCGAAGTAAGAATGGCCGGACTCATGCAACACTGTTTGAAGCGGAATGGGAGCAACTTCGACAAAAGGCTATGCCATCGACGTGACAGTGGCCCGCTGTAGCAAGGTCCTGCTGCATCAGAATACAACAATCATGGATCATGATGTCACAAAGATAGATATCCGTTTGGAGGATGATGATATACCAGATTTCATGTTTCCTACCACTCCTGTTCCGGATGCTCAGCCGGTTAAATTGCATTGAAAATACACTTTATCATTGAGCAATACTGACTATCAGCAAGCAGCACGACACGTTTCTTGTCGTGAAGCCATCCTCTCACCCAACGTCCAGGTCGCGGAAGTCATGCAGCCAAAGGTTGAGCCTTCTCCTTGTCTTCGGAAGTCCACCGTCCCGCAGGAAGTCGGATATGACATGTACCCACTTGGGCTGGCTAAGACATTCAACCTAAAGACTCAGAAGAGTTACATCAGCTGGGAAGAATTGGTGCCTGTGTATGGTGGAAATCCTTTCGCACAGGCTCTGAAAAACAGGACCCACACTAAAAGTCCTTATAACAAAAACGATCTATCCGACTTGAAGGATATACTGACAAGAGCTGCCAAGAAGGATGACAACTTTGTTCAAGTCGACCGAGACGTTGAGAAGCTGGTCATACTTCGGAACAAAGAAGATCCCAGGAAGCATCTTGATGCTCCTGGACAGCCGAAATACATTGAGGTTCCGCTCGCCAAAGTCCGGAAGTCTGGATGTATCTTTGCCAAGCTACTCGATGAGATGGACAAGGGGAAGAAATCTCTATTCCATGGTAACTCGATCCTTTACAGCTTTGATTCTGCACCGAGGCTCAACGTCCACATCCAAGACTACGCTGTGTATATAGACACTCTCGTGGTCGCCGACTTCGCCAGAGCATCACAGCGCTATTATCGTGTCCAAGATCTGACAAGCAGGCATCTTTGGACAGGCATCAGGATCTGGGGACTCTGGATGACCAATTTTTCTTTTCAGCCGTCGTATACAGATGAGGAGACCAAGAATGCAATGTTGGTGGGCTCTTTCATTGGAGATCCACTATATTCGGAGGATCTGCACAAGATGGATGTTGCTCGAGGCTATCATCATTTTTATCCTATCGTTGGTGCTCTCGCATCGATGATATGAATAATATAACCTCGGGGCAACTGAGGAAGTGAAGATCAAGTCACGGTTCGCTTCAGTTTTCGTATGTAGGTGATGGTCGTACTTTAGTAGCCAGCAGTGATAGTCCTTTGCGAAAGAGGCAATAAAGAAGCCCATGATCGAGCAGACTTAACTTTCAACTGTCCGCATGGACTCATGTTCCCTTCCTTTGGCACTCCGAACGGAATACTTTCCATATAGGCCACCTGGAAGTATTAGTTGAACCACAGGGGAGGCCTTCCCGAGGTCTAGTTATGTAAAGTCAGTATTGTTGAGTATTGTCCCGAGTACATTAAGTATACTTGAACAGAATTATTTCAATTCTACTTTGGCAAACGTCTGGATGGTGATCTGCCTGGTGTGAGGCGCGAGAGCTGGTTCAACCTTGAGAAAGTCTTAGTAAAGAAGAGTTTCGACATTTCAATTTCCGAAGTTATGCCCCGACGGACTTGTTCATATTCCAGAATTGTTTCTCCGAAACCCCAAAACACGTCAAACAATCCATCTCCAGTTCCGTCACTCATGCCCATCAGCCCCTACCAAGTAAGGATGGCAGCTCCGACCATGATTACCATATATTCCATGGCCTTCCTGTACTCAGGGTCTTGGTCAAACCCAAGAAACCTCGCAGTCTGAACAGCAGCCTTTCCACGAGCTCTCACACCCTCTCTTCCTTCCAAGACCACATGTCCTGTGGTGACCAATCTGGCATACACCTCCAGTCCACACCAGAAGTCTCGTTCCTCCAATCCTTCTCAGTATTTGTTGTCTGACCTTTTCTGATCCTCCTCGTTGAACAGCACACTTGTGCGTAGATGGCAATCTGATGTACGTACTCTTTCCTTTCGAGTGTCTTTTCTGGATCGTATACCACATAGTCACATTAGTCGTCGAAGGAACCGGAGTGCTTGTCGATGAGAAGATTGCGCAAGAGGGGTGAGGAGGCTGCAAAGCGTGCCAGGGGAGTCGCATTTGCAGTGGTTGGCCATACGAACTCAAGGGTTTTTCGTAGTTCTCCTGGTTCTGAATGATGATTGCCTGGGCTGCTGGGTCGAGTAGGCTACACACATTAGTTCGCTGGCTTTGCCAGAACAAAGGATTAGTCTTACTTGAACCTGTCTTTCGCAGTGTCTATCTCCTCTCGAACCGTTAATCTCGGGCCACCCGCAACTAGTACTTTGTTGTCCTCGACCTTCTCGCTCTTGTACTGTGGTAATTTGTTCTTTGAGAACTTGCGGCAGGGTGAGCTCTTGGTAATCCGGTTTGGATCATGTGAGAACAATGGACCTTGGCCTAGCGCTGGAGTTGCTGCAAATCGTTCCTTTCTGTCGTCCCACAGCTCAAATTCAAAGAGATCCGGATTTCTGTAAAGCCCTTTCTTCTTCTCCAAGAGTATTGTAGTTGGCGAAGCTTCTGTTTCTGACGTGGTGCTTTCGACGTCTCTGGTGAGTCTGTTGCTCGGACGGGGAGGCGCCGGTGGGGATGCAAGTTGAATGTCAACACCACGAATCCGGCAGACTTCGCGATGAAGGCGCTTCAAATCTTCACCGATGCTTGCAATAGGCTTTCTGTTTGGTAGATATATCTTGTTCTTGATACTGGCGAGAAGCCTCCCAATCACTTCCACCCATGACCGACGCGTCTTGACTCGAGGATCCTCAGCATGGTGCACTGTCAAGGATTCGGGTGTACGAGAATAAAGGACAGTTGGCAGTGTTACTTGTAGAGATAGTATAGTCGTGTTGATTGCGTCGATCTTTGACCTATACCTGCTTCCACGAGATCCAACAATGGAGCCGATGATGGACTCAATGATACTTGGCCAGGACTTGACCAGCGAACAAGGAGACACCTTCCTACCCGTCTGTGGTACAGAGGTGCGCTTGGAAGACATGTTGACCGTATTCTCAGTGAAGATATTCTAGTAGATTCGTCGCTTCGTTGTGGATTTGCGCCAGAATATCTTTTCGTGGGATCGAAGAATCTTCGGGTGCGGTGGATCTGAAAAGGTAGAAAGCCCAACGCGTTTAGCCTGTCAACATGCGACATCGTCGCTTTCGCTGAAGTGCCCTCTCCACCATCAGCGCATTCGCGTCTTCATGAACCTAGTGACTTAGCGCCAAAAAAACTCCTTTGGAAGCTCGCGCTGGGCTTTTTCGAAGCGAGACCCTCATGTCAACAAACAAATATGGGTGATCAGTTCAACACGAATCAATATATACAAGCTAATAGAAGTTTTTAAGGCAGGCATATATAAGCCCGTCCTTCTCATCGCAGCCAAATTGGAAAAGGAACATAAGGCTGCGTGTGTTGCGGCGAGAAACCGGCTGAGGGTGCACTTGATCTTTCGAATAAGCGAGGTTCGGAGGCTGTTCACGTGATTACGCACGATTGGGGTGAACATCGCATTGGAAGAACAACCACAGACCCCAGAGTAATGGAGTAGAAAGATAACAGGGTGAGAACGAACGAACTTTCGAGGACTAAGTAATGGTAGGAAAGTAGGACCGGCTATAAACCTTTTCCGCTGGAGGGATAGTAGTAACGCATCCGCCACCTCGCATGTACGTTTGGAGCAGCCGACCACCTGGACACAAGGAGTGGTCACTCAGTCGTTCGTAAACACGCACGCTCTGGGCTGGAGAAATTACAATGATGTTCAACCGTTGTAAAATCATTGATTCGAAACTTTCCTGGAACGGTTATATTTTGATCCCTTTAAGAGTGACGGACATGCCTCCTTTTGGCCACATGGTGAATTTGAAGTGACAGAGAGTATGCCAGCAAGAAAATCATCGTTTATATAACAATGAGAACCATTGCAGACACTTTCCGGGGATTATGGATTTCTTTGATAGTGTTCGGATGTTTGCCGAGCATACAGTCTGTATCTGTTTAGCAATCACCTTCACAGATGATTGCTCTTCATTGAATTACGTTACCAGGCTCATACAAGCTATCTGTTCATGAGAAGCTTCCTTGACAGTCAGAGGGTGACAGCAAGATCTTTGTCGCTTTGTATTGATCCGTACGCCCCGTGCGGACTGCTCGTGACAGAAAGCTTGGTGGCAATTGCTCTGTTGACTTTACCCGGGCTTGATTTCAACCTTTATTCCTTCAAGTAACATCGCTCTCAGTGAAACCATTCTGAAGTCTCTCGGTACCTCGCTTAGATGCTTCCGTTTCATCTCCATTTACCCAGGTTCCCTTTTAGATGAACACCTGACGTACAGTATAGCTTGGCCAAGCTCATCCACGCCAAGTCTCAGATCTCGTCTCCAGAAAAACCTCGAACTGAGATCATCTGTCCACCCGCGTAAATTGCATTTAATAAACACGCAGCCACTAGACAGCCAGGCGGTAGTTTGACGAGCTCGGTAGTTCAATGTTGCGGGGTATGGTTGAGGATATACAGAGGAGTGCGCCTGCGAAAAATTGATGGACCAAGAAGAATTAATTTGGGGATAAGTGCAGATGTGCCTAAACAGGACGGATGTTTGATAGATAAATGGGGGCGCGCGACATATACGGGGGAACGAAGGTATAGAATCTTATCGATACCCGTAAGTAATTCTCGCTGAGAACATCACTTACCGCCATCTCCAGACATATCTTTACACTTTTCTATAGAAATTGAAAGTGACGATGAAGCTCTTCACTGCCATATCTGCTCTGGCTTCGGTGGCTCACGCACATTATGTTTTTCCTTCGCTCATCGCAAACGGTGCAGCGACGGGAGAATGGACAAACGTGCGTCAGTGGACAGGATATTACTCGAACGGACCGGTCACGGATGTCAATTCTCTCAGCATCCGATGCAACGTCGACGCATCTACAAAGTCTGCGAAGACGCTGACCATTGCTGCTGGTTCAACGCTGGGCTTTTCGGCCAAGGCTAGCATCTCGCATCCTGGTCTGATGCAATTTTATATGGCGAAGGTACCGGCTGGGAAGACGGCTGATACGTGGGATGGCAGTGGAAGTGTTTGGTTCAAGGTGTTTAATGATATGCCCGGACTTGGCGCGAGCATGACTTGGCCTACTCAAGGTAAGATACCTTATAGGATGTCAGAAATCAAAGCGCGGGCCAGTAGCTGACACAAGAGAACAGGGAAAACTTCCGCCTCATTCACACTCCCAAAGTCTCTACCCAATGGCGAATACCTGGTTCGGGCCGAGCACATCGCTTTGCATTCTGCTGGAAGTGCCGGTGGTGCTCAATTTTATATCTCCTGTGCGCAGATAAATGTGACTGGAGGAGGATCAGGAACACCAGGGCCACTGGTTGCATTCCCTGGTGCATACAAATCCACTGATCCGGGAATCATGCTCAACATCTACTACCCAATTGTAAGAGGATCTTGATGTTTCAGAATGTGAATGAAAGCAGTGGCTGACCCTTGTATAGCCCAAGTCATACACTCCTCCAGGACCACCAGCCTGGACTGGCTAGAGAAGCGTGGACTTCGGACAGAAAACGAACTACGTAGAGGAGACAGCTCGAATCAATAGAAGTAAAGATTCATGTCTACTGGATGAGTGTAATAAATTGAATCAGGTCAAGATGGAGATAATACAGGACTCCTTGACTGGTAATTGCCTTGGTGGTATGCAACTGCTGCAAGAACATCTCTCATGTTCAAATCATTGAATCAACTTCTAGACAACAGCAATGTAAAAGTGCAATTGATAACTTTGTATCGAAATAGCCGAACAACAGTAGTGATTGCATCAATATAAGCTTCTGGGAACTAGGACTCTTCGAAAGACTAGGTACGAAGCCAAGCTAAATGTTATGAGGCTCTGCGCGACTGCAATTTTGGGAGGAGAGATGAAGACTTACACATGTGTAATTTGTCCAAACAACGGTTGTTATGAAAGATCAGAATTTGCACAAGAATTAGGATGTAGACAATGGATGTAGAGGACGAGGACATTGAGCACCGAAGAATCGTTTTTGCTCCAAGACCACGTGACGTTGCCAAATTTCTGCGCCTTGAGGTCGCGTTGCCATCCGTAAACTTTTTCTTCCTCTTCAAATCCAAACCTTTACCCCACGTCACTTCTGCCCATTTGATAGCAACCACAAAGTCGCAATGGATACAATTATGGAAGATACTGTCGCAGACTCGACTAGGCATGGCCAAGTCCAAGTCCATTTCATTACAAGTTCTGAAGACCCTACGATCGAGCTGGAGGAGGGTAAAAGGCAGCTTCTTGTGCCCACCAGTAAGCAGAACCCCAACTTCTGGACATATCTTCTTGCTAATGCGATCATGAAGACGTTCGTAGATATGGTCTCTCCCAAATCCTCAATTCGGAGTCTATGCTCAACACCGATGCGCCAATTCCCTTCGATTTCCTCATCAATGGAACATTCCTCCGCACAACTCTTGAAGAATACCTCACCGCGAATGGCCTCTCTTCAGAATCGACTGTCGATTTGCAATACGTGCGGAGTTTGATTCCACCGCTTTACGAGGCAAGCTTCGAGCACGATGACTGGGTCAGCTGCGTGGATATTTTGTCTGCAACCTCAAGGGCTGGGTCGTGGGACGGGCATGATGTAGTCCTGGGGCAGGAGCGCATATTGTCTGGATCATACGATGGACTGCTGAGAGTATGGAACAAGTCCGGACAAACGATTGGGACATCAGCATCGTCCAGCGCAGGAGGCCATTCGTCGAGCATCAAGTCTGCGAAATTCGTCTCCCCCACACAGATTGCCTCTGCTGGTCTGGATCGCACAATCAGGATATGGAAATATGCGGAAGCAGAGGATCACTTCTCTGCTACTCTGAAGCCTACGTTAGACTTGTACGGTCATAGGGGCGGAATCGAGTCGATCGACGTCTGGGGTCCTTCAAACCAGGTACTTTCTGGGTCGACCGATGGAACTATTGGGCTTTGGACGACTTTGAAGAATTCAGGGCCTGAAGCAAACCCTGCTCTGATATCCTCTGGACCGACAGCGAAGCGTCGAAAGCTTACCACTTCGACGTCTACAGCACAACGCGGCCCTCTTTCCATGATAGGATCCCATACCGGACCAGTAAATGCTGTTATTTTCAATCCACAGGACCACACCGTTGCATACTCTGCTTCCCAAGACCACACCATACGAACGTTTGACTTGACCACATCTAGTCTGGTCGACACGAGAACAACATCACATCCATTACTCTCCTTGACTGCCTTACCAGGCATTAGTCACCAGTTATTAGCAGCAGGAACTAGCGCGCGCCACATCACACTCCTCGACCCCAGAATATCCTCTCAATCCACACAAGTCATGACTCTCCGTGGACACACCAACAAGATCGTATCTCTTGCCCAAGATCCAGAAAGCAGATTTGGCTTGGTCAGTGGAAGTCATGATGGTACATGCCGAGTATGGGACCTGCGAAGCTCAAGACAGGGAACCAAGGACGAAGGCGGTGGTCAAGTGGGCGAAGCCGTTTATGTTGTGGAGCGAGAAAGCCAGAAGAATGGCAAGAGGCCGGTGGGTGGAGACGGTATCAAAGTGTTTGGTGTTGCGTGGGATGAGAACGTCGGGATTGTCAGTGGAGGAGAGGATAAGATGGTGCAGATCAATAGAGGGAGAGGTGTCACTAAGCCAGCAAGCTCATAATAGGAGGATAATGGACCTTCTTTTGATACTCAACCGGATGACTTGTCCATTTGGAAGTGAAAGCCTGGATAGTCAAATGACTGCTTGTAGGGTCTGTAGGTGCTTTTGGCTTCTAATAAATGCGTAAGCTACAAATTCGCATACTCTTGACTAATCTCTCTCTTCTGCCTATCCCAAGAGCTCTATTTCCTTCGCCGCAGCTATGAATTCATCGGCCAGTTACTTTGTTTGCAACACAATGAAGTACCTGAAATGCCGTATTACAGTGAACGTTCTTTATTGCGTGTTTACGAGTACTGCTATGTGGTGTACAATCTGTTGTGTTTTCCGTGCCGCCTCGGTGCCGTTATTCAAGTTGTGTCTCTGAGGACCTCGACAGCAAGTCAACCGATCTGCGTGGGGGTGTACGACTTCTCTATCCTGAATTTGCGGGGGTGATTGGCGGTGATTTGGGCAAAATCTATTCGTGCTCTTCATGCTGCACTGTTCGGCGCTGTCAACTCTGCTAGACTCCACAAGACTATGTCATGCTTCCTCAACTGCATATGCGTCTTATCTCAGGAATCTTGCGTATCTAATTTTTCCCAGTCTTTGCAATTCTTGTCCACCTGTACACGGAAAACAGAACCCAGGAACTGGGGATGTTAAGCCACAAGCCACAAGTCATAATTCGATACCAGCCACTCAGGCGTGGCGCGAGGCGTTACGGCTCGTATATCTCCCCTTCCAGCTTCACGAGATGAAATCGATTGTCCCCATAACATCTGATTTCTCCATCCATACGGAGAAATGTTTACCCTGGACACTCGGTCGCTCGACAGGCTTGGCTGGGCGCAGTGGTCTCGCTTAAGCACTGCGCAAGCATTGGCATGCATGTTTCCATCGCAAAGTATGCCAACTACTCTGCCTGTGATGTTCTAGCCCGTACTTCTGACTATACGTATCTTTGCAACAGGTTACAAGCTGCAGGCTGTCTTGGTAGCGAGTATGTATGGCGCTGGGGGGCCCTTTTGTTGACGACCAAGGTCGATGCCAAGCGAGATGTTACCGAGTCGGCATGTTACTGAAACTGCGCCCACCATCACGAGTACTTCTTTGATACACATTGAATTCAAGACTCTATATAATATCGTGGGTCCTGTTCTTTCAGTCCAAGAGACCTTCATGTCTGCATTTCATTCAGCCATTTCTTTTTCGAAGTTGAATTTAGACATCCAGGTTATCTTCGCGAGCCATGAAGTCCACCATGGTGTACGCCTCCTTGGCTGTGCACTCCATACTGGTCTCGTCTATGTACGGCAACCCAATCCATCGTCGTCAGGGAAGCGATCTACCCGAGCCCGAGCGAGGCCTCTTCTATATCTTGGACATGTGCGGCCCAGACACGCGAAGACTCGTCGAGAGCCAGGAGTTCGAGGGCGAGATATTTCCACACCTAGCCAATTCTTCTTTCCCCTGCGACCAGTTAGATTACATCCTAGGGTCTTGTTCGGCGAATGCTACGAACCCAGCTGTCGATTTCGCTGCGGAGCAACAATGTCTTGTAAGTAAATTCTCCGAACGATGTGCGATAATCACATCCGAATAAAACCCTCTCAGAAGTGTTTTCGGCAGCCTTCTAACAATACATAGTGTGGCAGTAACCTCGTCGACGCCTGGAATGGCTGCCAAGACTGCTGGCGAGCTCGCGGTTTTCGACTCGGCAACGAAACTTTGGAGAAGCTTTATATCTCCTCGCTTTTCACCGCAGAGTGCACACCATCGCCTTATCCCACGATCCCTTTTGGCAACCTCCGAAATATTCCAACGACAATGCCTACCACAAGGTCTCCAAAACTCACACTTGCAGAAGACAAGTTCCCAAACCAGACAGCGGCTAGCTTGTACTGGACCTCTAACCTGCATGTTACTCCTACTATTGGCGTCATCACTGGCATTGCGACAGGGAGAGCGACCGTGATGACGGCGCCGTTCGAGATTTATACTCCAAGCGGGAGTGTGAGCACTTCAATGGGTAGTAGTGTGGTCACGAGCAGTCCGAGTACTACTTCCCCTCCCAGCGGAAGTGCGGGAGTCAGCACAACTTCGAGCACTGCTGGAATTGGGGAGATGGGTGTAGCGAGTGGCGTCGTATTCGTTGTTGTGAATGTGGTTGCTGTCATGCTTCTGTGAAAAGCAACATATACAGCGTACACGCGACTCTGTGTTCATTCGAGGGGTAGACTTTAAAATTTCTCAGTTTATCAAGGTGCGATAATGATGATGAAGGACTCAATTTCACATTTTGTTCTCCACCAAACTATCTTGAAGCCGGGAGGTGCAATTTAGGTGTCTAGACCCCATTTGGAGGGAAGAGGTTGATGTCGGCGATGCCTCAGGCGGCGGGGATGTATCGGTATCGGATCACATATTTAGGTTTCGTTACAACCACTATTTGCTTACTGATCATTATATTACTATTTGTACTTATAACAAATGACTTTGGGGAGAATTAGAAGTCAAGGGAAACTAAGCTTTATCTTAATAATGAAAGAAGATGAAGTTCATTTATTTTCGTTTGAAACAAAGACGCTTGTCTTTACTAAGAATGGGTATCTTTCTTGCGCTTCTTACAAATGACTATTATAACAACCTCGACGATAAAAGTAATCTAAGACATGTTGTGAGAGAAAAAGAATAGCGAGATCATGATAAAGTATAGGATTTCATATTATCAAGCGTCTTTTAGGCAGTTCATATTCAACTATAACTTGTATTAAATCGATTATAGAAAGATTTACGATCGGAAACTTGAACATCCGAAATATAAACGACTGGACATTTCGAATTACTACAAATGAATTCTTCGAATGGTGCGCACGCTGACGTTAGTATTGACTCTTATTGTATCGCTATGCACGTCACTCAGAGTTAATAAGGATTGTCAAGTAATCAAAACAGTCCGCAAGTAGTTTAAGTGCTTCACTTCGCTTTCTCGGGCCCAATAGCCGAAATTAGATGTCTTTTGATCGCTCTTCCTCTCGGTAACCCGCCCTTATTGATGTTCCAAAAAAAGGCATTTGAAACCCCTCATCTCTCAATCTACCTACTTCTCTCTCCCTTGTCTATGTTCAATCATCTGTAGGAACCCCGATAATTCACTTGCTCACGGCTCCTCCTCATAACGAAATCGTCCTCGGACTCCACTTCCATCGGCCCGGGTGCAGGCGCATCGTTCTCATGCAGCCCTCCATGCATATACGCGTCTGGATTGGCTGGTGGGGGAGGCCCTGGCCTGGGCCTTGAGTCTGAGCTCAGATACTCCGACCGCCGCGGTATGCGTGGTTCACCTCTCGATCTGTGTCCTTCGTCGTATGAAGAGCTGGTGGCGGGAGGAGGGCCTCCATAGCTCTGTGCTCGGCGGTGTTCGTACTCGCTATGTGGTCTTTGTACGTAGTAGGATCGCGGTGGGGCGGGAGGATATGGAGGACGTCTCGACGTGAAATAGATTCGCTCGTGCATGTCCTCCCATTCCTCTTCGTTTTCCGCCTTTTGTCGCTTTGCCATCTCTCTTTCTAAGTCATCCCTTCTCATTTCGCTCTCTACCCTTATCTCTCGTTCCTTCATCTTCTCCCGGTCTCTCATCATCTCTCGTTCTCTCTCCTCTCGCTCTTTCCCCCAATCTCTTTCCCAATCTCTTTTTCTCTCTCTCTCTTCGTTCTCGCCCATTGGAAAGACCGTTTCGGCTTCAAAGGTGGGCCCGGGACCCGGTCCGCGGGGTTTGGGCCTCGGTCTACTAGGAGCTTCGTAGCTGTCGTCGTCGTCTGGGCCACGATGTCTCCTCCGGACTCGTATAGAAGGCCGTTTATATTCATGGTAGGTCCCTCGGAAACTCGTTTGGGTCTTCAGCCGGTCAGACGGACCACGAGACATGCGATGGACAAGCTCTTCATCATCCTGTTTGCTGGCCTCATCCTCGCTCGACTCTAGCACAGGCTCACTGGCTCTACCCATTCTACTCCTCCGTTCCCTCTCATGTCCCACTCCCTCCTCAGCCACGGGCCAAGCGGCCCGAACCGTCGGACCGTAGATGGGAGCCCGAGCGCCTGGAGGTAGCGGCTCCACTTCGACACCATACTCCTCCAGCAAAATATCGCACAGCTCTTCGATCTCGTCTTCCTTCTCCTCAGCTTCCTCCCTCTCCATGTATTTCGCGTCGAACCCTTCCGGGCGTGCGCTCCTGCGGCGGCGTTGGCGCTCGATGCGCGAGAAGCCTTGCTTTCTTTCGAGCTCCGCAACGGCGGCATCGGCTTCGGCTTGGATACTCTCTAGGACCGAGCGCTTTCGGGCGGCGAGTTCCTCCCGTGATATTGATGGTCCATTCCATGTGGCTCGAGAAGATGCGCCAGTGGGTGCCGCGAAGTGAGGGTTAGCGCTTCCGTAGTCGTAGGAGCGCTCACTTCGCGGAGGGGCAGGTTCATATCGCGGACCGAAACCTGCTCCAGAGCTATGGAAACGGAAGGGTTCGTCATGGTCATAGTCGTGGCTTGATGACATGATTTCAAAATGGACTCCAGACGTAAGATTGCTCTGAGTCTGCTGGTAAGGTCAGGAAGCCTAATAGTGGGGTTAATATCAGGCCAGCTCAGGTCAGGTAGATAAGGATTAAGCGAGGTCTGCGATTGATCTTACCGTACCTAGGTACAGTAACTTGGTTGAATAGGATAAGCGCCATAGCAGGTAGCGAGGCAACGAATGTCCTGTACTTCAACTTCCAACTTCAAACTATCACCATTTGCCGTAGTTGATATTTTTACAAGTGAACAAAAACTCTGTACCTCATATATTCATGTATTCATATCTACAGATCTTCATTACTAGAAATTCGTTATTCATCCATACCTTTTCCGAGGCTTTCATTTGGTGTCTGAGAGCAGATGTGTCGCATTTGATAGTTTGATCTATCAAGGAGCTGGCAGTCCCAGGAATCGACGACCCGCATTGCCGTCGATATCCGAATCAGATCCATAGTCCCTATCCACACGCTCAGTCGAGAGGCTTCCGGCAGACTTCTTTTTGCGTACAAGGTACATCTGACCTTTACTGCCTTTCTCAATGCCAAGTACTCCAACAGATCGTGATCTTGAGCGAGCCTGTGACTTTGGTCTATGAGTGATCCTATACCTACTACCGCTGCGGCTCTGGCTGTAGAATGGGGCGCCCCCTCTCATTAGATGCAAAGCATAACCGACTATTTGGTCTTCGATATCATTTGTTAGCTCCAACTCGTCAAGAATGGCATCTCTAAACGCCACTCTCCGCCCTACCACGCTCCATCTATCCACGGGACTCGTCCTCACCATCGCCCCTCCTCCCACTCCTACCGCTCCTCCATCTCCTCCTCCTTGACCTTCTACTCCTCCTTCTACACCTGCTCTCTCTCCTCCTGCCACTTCTCCTGCCGCTCCTCCTCCACGCCCACTCAACGGAATCAAAAGTCCGACGTTCACCAATCCAACATGAGTCAACATCGTCAAGTAAATGTTGATGCTCTGCGCCGGCAGAATCAACTTATCCCTAAATGGCTGTTTGTCCTTCATCACAAACCTATACCTCGCCCACGCCTTGGCAAACCTCTCCTTTAGCCCCTTCGACATTCCCTTCGGCTTCGCTCTCCTGCCCACTTGCAGCTCTACCAGCCTCCTGCACTTGGCCAGGAATTGGCCCAACTCTTGCATGTTCAGCTTTGTGCTCCGGACAAGCGTCTTCAGGTCCGCAGCCTGCTGCGCGTTGATGTACCGGTACAACGTGTCTTGGCAGGAGGGTGAGTTGAGCGAGTTGATGCAGATGAGGAGGCACTCGGCCTCCGCACGTAGACCGATAAAGTCGTCCTGGGCGGAGCGAAGGTCTGTGATGAAGGTAGCGACGCGGATGCCGAGATCAAAGAGGCCGACGAGGGTGCCGGGCCAGTCCATACTTTCTAAGTGCTGCTGTGGGGAGTGCGGCCAGAGTGTATGTATTGATGATGACCGGAGGGCTCGAGGGGTGAGACATGGAATATCACGATCACATTCGCTGATAAAGAAATGTCTATCTAAAGAGCTGAACTCAAGCTGAATATGCATTATGATCGTGCGGCTGACATGCCAGCCATCACATGCGGACGTGACTGCATGCATGCCCGATAGCCAATTACTGGCTTCGCTGGGACAGCGCCATGCACCCCACTGTTTGCGCATTTTGCTTATTTTTGAAGTCCCAATGCTTTTAAAGAAGATATCATTGGCGACAAAAAACAACGATGGTTTTGCATGATTTATTTCTAGTGAGAAGACATGGTATTGCGTACGAGGAACCCTGAGAGTAAGGCGTATAATGAGCAACGATTGGCCCCGCTGCAAAATGACCTCTTTGTGGTACTCTGGAACACAACTGTCGAGGCCAAGCTGCGGCTATAAAGGTTGCATGAATCAGAACAACGCACTGTTGATCGAAGATCATGATGCTCGATGCGAGCAGCTGGGGTCAGATTGGTGCTCAAAGCAAGGTGTCACGGAAGGGCAATGCGTAAGCCCTCCTTCATCCTGTATATCTATGAAACATTAAGTATAAAGGCGACGAGCTAAGTGACTACTATAGGAAGCCGACTGCTGTGCTATCAGCACTAGTTTTGGAAAGGTTGTCCATAGTTTGCAAATTAGAAGTGGGCATTGGGCTCTACGGACCAAGATAGTAGCTGGATGCATGAGATTGCGTGTTGATGTGCCTTCTACCTTATCATCTATGCTGCATTTAAAACTATTCTTGTTCGTACTTGTTGGCTTTGTAATCACTCCATTGTCCACTTGGGGGTCTCCACGAAGTCCATCAATTGCTCAGCAGGTGTTCGCTGTTGGTGATGCTCTCAATCCCATAACCTGACGTTAAGCGAATTTGTTGACTGCTGTCCAGCCCTCGAAGTATTGATAATCGCACCAGAACATCAATCCTATCAGACTAAGTTTGATCGAGAAATCGAGAATCTCCGACTCCAAAATCTGGATTCTCGATACGCGCACCATACCTGTGACAAATCCACCTCGGACTCTTCCCGACAATTAAGCTCATTCATGATAGCCAGCTTTACGAGATTGTGTGTTGTCACATATTATTGCCTCCACTTTTAAAGAGTCGCCAACCGTGCCAGAAACTCTTTCTTTCAATACTAGTCATTTCTCACATCCTTGGACACTGCTCGTCACAGAAGGCGTCTCTTAACAGTCTCGCCCGAGAGCTGCTTCGCATGACCCCTCTCCACTGCCTCGATGAGGACAAGAATACTGCATTAGAAGCCGCCCGAAGTATTCGACTTGTGAGTAGTAAGTTGAACCGCCTAAGATGGCTTATGAAAGGCCGCCAAGCTTTGGGTGGAAGCCACTGGCGCTGAGGTTACTTAAGCCATCTACACATCTCGCATTCTGGACGACAAGCACTATCGCTGGTCTAAAGACTCATCCATCTGCACTGGCTACGAATCCTGCCCCGAGGTCTTGCAGATTTCAAAAAGTTCTCCCACAAGCATTCCTAGGTCTCGTCCTTCAGTGTCATCTACTGTGTTGCAGAGATCATCTGCAAATGGAATAAGACGCCAGCATATGTCGCCCTTACATCGTGCGTCCTTCGTTTCGTCTCGCCCCCTTCATTCTCATGCTCAGAAAGATGTACAAGTCCCCTGGAGTGGTGAAGAGAATAGCGATCAATTCAACATTGGGCTATTGGAAGCTGCAGTGTGCTTGAAATGCCACAGGTTGACTCGCAAGATGCTTACTAAAGGCAGGAAATTTTGGGTAGAAAGCAGCATATTCGGGTGGCAGCAGCTGAGACTAGTGACTTGGCTACTGTCAAGATATTTTCAGCGTCAGATATATGCAATCGCACTGCCGACAACGTCCAAAGTGCGATTCACTTCGGAACCATGTGTACAATTGAAGGTATGGGAGGTCCCCGTTACTGCGATTTACTACCCCACCACGTGTCTCACAGATGGCGGATTTCTCATTGCTGCAGAATTCTGACTGTCGTCATCGGTGATCACATCAACGTTCTCGATCATCTCATATCCATCATTGAAGATCTCAGCCAACCATCGAATTCAAATCATAATCGCTTCCCAGTAAAATAAGCTTGAGGATACCCTACCAAGAGATCATATAACAGCGCTTTCACGAATTCTGGGATCCAATAAGCAGGTCATTTTGGTCGTGAACAGTTAACAAGAACGCCTCCGCCTTTGTCAAAATATGCCTTAAGATATTTTGAGAAGTCCAGCAAGTTCCAGAAGTCAAGAGGTGGTGGGGGAATTATATCGTTCTGAAGTGGCTCTATCTTACAGAGTAGAGCTGAGTTACTGGAGATGAGTGTGTTCTCGCTTAGCTACAGTAAGTCAACAATACAAAAATAGCAAAATGCAACCGTTCCGCGACAAATTCCATACCTACAGTATCCTAGTTCTAACCATTCCACTTGTGTATATCTACGCAAATGCCTGTGGTACAAGCGATTTCATCTCCCGACCAGATCCCAGACTCAGACTCAAACCCAAACCCCGACTCTCGATAACAGAAGTCCAAGACGTTATCCAAATCCTCACTGATCCCTTCCAACTCCAACTCCAACTCCAACACCAAAGTCAACTCCGACTCTCAATCATAAACCTTCCTATCCACATCACTACATCACTATTTCATTCCAGCCAGCCACAGCGTCATAACAACATCGATATCTTCATCTACATTCCCTTACCCATACCCATTCAAATTCACAATCAAACCCCCTGAATCTAATTCCGCGAAAACACAACAATTCTCACTCCTCTCATAAATTCACCCAAGCACCGGAAAGTGCTGTGAAGACCGGCTGATGCAGGCAGTGAGGACGATGGGTTGGCCAAATTCTTGGGTGCACGAAAGGCAAGGAAAGGATAACGGGATAGGATAGGATGGTATTCATGTTATGTTAAGTGGTTGCTTCAGAATTGCAATGCATTACTATGTACATAACAGCTATGTTTCTCTCTCTCTCTCTCATTTACTCCCTCTCCTCCTTTCCAATCTCTCTTCGTCTCTCCACCGCCAAGCACAAACAAACTATGCAACGAATAATCCTCCCTCCTCCTATCGACCCATGCAAATTGAATCCAAAAAAGAAATAACGCCTCATCGCCGGAAAAAGAACAGCCCACTAAGAAGAGAAGAAGCTGTATACAATCCAAGTCAAGCCAGTTCAAGCACAATTACAATATGAATGTTTACTACACTTCCCCAAGTCCCAATTCCCAAAATCCCGCAATGCACATGCCTCGCCCATCCGCTACCATGGATTTCCTTCTTTCACATCATTCCACGATCCCCATCTAGTACCTCGCCGGACTCGCCGAGTTACCCCTCGCATGTCCCGGCACAGGCGGCGGGTTCTCCCCATCAAACAGGTCCTCAAGATACGCACTCGGCGCCCTTTCATTCCCACCATAACCCTGATTCAGGTTCAACGTGCTCGAACTAGCCATATGACCGCCCTGACCAGCCATGAACGGACTATCCGGCGGTGAAGGACCCATACTCCTCGCGCGACTGTAGCCTTGTGATTGAGGGCCGAGATTGGAGAGAGAGATGGCAGGTTGATTACCGAGATGGACTTGTGATTGGCCATTTGCGACGGATGCGGTGCCAGACGCGTAGTATCCTGCTGGGAGGTAGTTGCTGCCGCGGTTTCCTGGGTTGGCGAGACCGGCGCCGGCGGCTCCAGCGGTGGGAGAGAAGAAGAGACTGCTTTTACTGGCGCCGCCTGGGGCTGTGGTTGGACGAGCACCTTTCTTGCCGCTCTTTGGTCCGAGGCCTGAGAGAGAAATTGTGGAATCGCGGTCGGAGTATTTGTAGAATGGTGCTGGAGGAGCGGGTGTTCGGAAAAGGGCTTTGGTGTCTGCCATGTTCTGATGTTGGGCAGCCCGTTTGACTGATCTGTGGAGAGACCAGGCGACAAGACCGCGCCAGAGGAGAACACTGATTGCCATGAAGCCGAGGATGGCTCCCACGACGATGAAAACAGTTCCATCTGGCAGATTGCTTTGTTGCATGAAGGGTGCATTGGCTGTTGGAGGGACTGATGCAGTCACAGGTTGGATTGCACCCGATAGTTTGGGCAGACCTGTCAGAGCTCCACCAGTCGTAACAGCAGATCCTGTAATGCTTGTAGCCCCCGATGCCTGACCACTCGTCCCTGATCCAGTGATGGTTGCTCCTTGGGAAAGCGATGTTGTTTGTGCTGATGTAGAAGCTGTGTTCGAGCCGGTTGATCTCGCAGATGATGCAGATGTTCTAGCACTGGCGGATGAAGCAGTGGTTCTAGTGGCCGTAGCCAAGTCTGGAAGAGAACTCATTGTTGAGGTGTGTAGTTGTCGTGCAAAGACAGGTTCGTGAGCAGAGTTGACGTCTGCGAAGGAGTGAAGGCCTAGTGAGGCGAGGTAAGATGATCCTTCGAATTGTTGACCAGTACCCGAATAGGTTCACTCAATTGTATTCAGATGGAATTGGCCAGTTGATGTCTATCCCAGCTTGTGATCGTAGGTGAAAATATCTGCAAAGGTTACAGGATATTCGAAGAGGCGAATCGTGAAGAATCCGGTTTGTTGACCAGGATCCAAGTATCCAACTCAATTCCCTCCTCCGAAATCAGACCCTAGCAAACAATGCCTTGTGTTCTCCCAACTACTGTCGTATGTCGTGCCTCACGTAGAGTCTGCCGTGGCAATCGTGGTACAAATCTGGTGCTGCCGTCGTGTCAAGGGATCCGGGCTGTTCTCCTGGTTTCCTGTTGCCCCTTCCAACCCTCAATTATCCGGCGTAAAGAATACAATGAATGCAGCGGGTCGTGTATACACAGTAATGCGAAGTGATGTGAAGCGATGCGATGATGCGATGCGTGAAAAATACTGCGACGTCGTAGAACGAGCGTGGTGCGATGTGAGGCGGCAGTCCCTTCGTATTTTCCTGCTGTGCCCCGATGTCTTGCCTTGTCTTCTATTCCTTCGTAAGGGATGGAGTTGTCGCTTCTTCTCGTCTCGTGTTGGTCGATCGCAGTTCCTGCATTCTTTCACGCCAAACCCCAATTGAGTTTAGTGCTTAACGCCGGTCTGCTATATTTAGTCGTTGGGGGCAACTGAGGCGGTCAAGGGCGGAAAAGCGGCAGAAAGGTCTTGGCTGGCTTGGCTTTTGACGATTTTATTTTGAAGCTTCATACCAGGGCAGAACGTCCAGATACTCGATTTGCGCCTCTTCCAACCACAACCCCAGGACAACACTGAACGCAGACTCGGGATACAACAGCCTGCACCATGGGCACCGCGAAGAAAGTGCGCAAGTTTGGCGCCGTAAGCATTCCCTCAGGAAGCAGAAAAGCATCACAGCTAACCCCACCAGGTCAAACGCCTCATCGGCCAAAACGACGCCCGCCTCAAGAAAAACCAATCCAAAGCCGAAGACGAATCCAAGAAGAAAGCCGCCGAGTCTCAAATCGTCCGCGAAGTCCCCCAGGTCTCCTCAGCGCTCTTCTTCCAATACAACACCGCCCTCGTACCACCCTACTCCATCCTCCTCGACACCAATTTCCTCTCGCACACCGTCCAGCGCAAATTGCCTTTGCTAGAAACGCTGATGGATACGCTGTATGCGAATTGCATCCCGGTGATCACGTCGTGCGTTATGGCGGAGTTGGAGAAGCTAGGCCCGAAGTATAGGATTGCCCTGAGGATTGCGAGGGATGAGAGGTGGACGAGGATGCAGTGTGATCACAAGGGTGTTTATGCAGATGATTGTATTGTGGATCGAGTGATGAAGAGCAAGATTTATATTGTGGCTACGAATGATAGGGAGTTGAAGAGGAGAGTAAGGAAGGTGCCTGGTGTGCCGATTATCAGCGTGGCGAGGGGAAAGTATGTGGTGGAGAGGTTACCAGATGCTCCTGAAAAATAGACTTGCCGGAATTGCTATCGAAGAATTAGGCTATGGCATGGCGTTCTTGGGCTTGGAGGGTTGCTTTCGGCGTTCTGGCTGGATGGGCATGGGATTTCAAAAGTCTGCTTCTTGCACATACAGATTGTGAGGCATGCATCGAGGCATGCTAAAATCACCGACATGGCGAGAAAATATCTAGCCGTTAGTATAGCAGAACGAACGTTCACATACTTACATCTGTGGTTCCTGAATCGCGCTACAGTCCATCAAGGGCCGCAACTTGTGAATTTCAAAATACACTTCCCCCTTCTCTAAATCTCTATTTCATACTTTGCAGACTTTGCAGACTATTCTTTCTGGCTTACTCAGTCCGACTAGCACGTCAAGTACTTGTGGTAATCACTTTCTCTGCAATGCATTTTTTATAGTCGCTTCGGAGTGACCATACTATTCTTGGCACATAACCGAGTTTGAAAAGGAGAACTTCGCAGGGGCGAGAATTGCCGAATAGGCAGGTAGTAAACAAAAACGACTGACTCACAAATATCCAGCATGTTCTAGACTCTCAGACGCAAGAAAAGACCACTGGCCACAGTTTCTTCCGCGTCTTTCTCTCGTTTTGCTAGACTCAAGTCGTCAAGACGACACTTCCGAATTCATAATGTCAAAACCCAAATCCGCATTCGAAAATCTAGCACCAGAGCTCCGTACCCAAATCCTATCCAGCCTGTCGGACCTTGAGCCACTATACTGCCTCCTACAAGCCTCTCCAGCAGCTTACCGCCTTTTCACCGACCAAAGTTCCAGCAAATCAATTGTCGAAACCATCTTATCATCCGGTAATACCCACACTTACACTATCGCTCTCATCCGCATCACCCTCCTCATCCGTTCCAACACCCTCCCATCCAGCGTCCATAATCACACCACATTCAAAGACCTCCTCCGTCACGAAACCTCACCACATCGCTGGACCCCTGCCCGCTGGACCGCTCTTCCGACTACTTTTCCTGATGTACCGTCCACCTTTTACCTAGGCCTGCTAGCTACTTTTCGGAGAAATCGACAATTAACAACAGCCTGTCTGGAACACTACTTAGAAGCCTTCAGATATCTTCGGCCTTTCAACAGAGCATAATTCTACTACGACGCCTCAACCTTCGCAATGTTCGCGCCGGAATTGCTCAGTCCATGGCAAGACAAACTCCCCAATGAAATATTTCACTTCCCAGTCCGGGACATTGGACCTCCCTCCTGGGTAGAGCGACAGCGCGTACAGCGAGCGTTTTGGAGAATTCAAGTCTTTTTCGACATTCGCCATGCGTTAGACGGGAAAAGAGTCGTCTAGGACTCATCAGACGCAGCCGAACCGTTGAGTGGGAAAGGAGAAGTCTGGGGTGCGGCGGATCTGTATGATGTACCAGAGTATATCTTCTCGGACGATGGAAAAGAGGATGTTTTTGTCCTCAAAGAGAACTCTGAGATGATGCATATCGCGACGGATCTTGAGACCGAGCTGGTACAGACAGTCTTGGATTACTACCATGCTCAGAGTCTCGAGCTCGAGAAAGCGACCGACGAAAGCGAATACTGGCGATTACAAAAGAGCAGGGCCGCTTGTGGAGGCGATGATTTAGCTGATCGAGGGAGAGAAGAAGGATGGGATGTCCTGGATAAGACATACAGATCAGAAACATGGTCTTTCTTCAGTCGATTAACAGGTAGTCAGTGGCAGCACGAAAACAGAAGTCGGTTTCTGTCGCCTCTACAACACGCTCCTTTCGCACCATGGCGTCGATCCGGGTTCGCAATCTGTACGCTCTACCTTCACCAACCCCCTTTCCTGCTCGTTTTCAGCCTTTCGACAATCACACCGGCTAATTGTTCTCTTTTGAGAGGGAGCACATTTCGCATGTCGTCTTATGGTCTTCTGCAGTCCTGTAGTGATGGCCCGTCTGGCTTGGATATACCGATTTTTGAAGCGTGGGCTAGTCTTTTGACGGAGGGAGAGAGAGAGGAGATTCAGAGGGAGAATGAGAGGCAGGAGGTGCTGGCTATGATGATTCAGAGACCGGCAAGTATCATTGGAGGTGTTGGATCTGTGACTGATTGGAAAGCATGAAAACAGGCCGAGAGGACACGCAGGTATTCTCTGCGAAGCGGCTAATTCATTTGCGCGGTGTTTTTGGTACAAATCTGCTCATATCCAACGATGTTATCTTGCTCGCGACACCTTTCTAAGCTTGTTACTTGGGAGAATCCCTCATAAACCAAGGACGGCAACTTGCCTGCAACAACGCTTCACGGCTTAGTCAGCCACTCTTGGCTATTCTCGACTGCAACACCGCTTACTTTGTTATGCACGTTGTAGCCAAAATTGGGGCGGCGCCGACGTGAGGCTGAGATCAAGTCCCCTTGGTCTTGCCTTTCGAAGCTCAAGTTCCCACAATCAGGCATCTCGCTCGACAAAGATGTGGCTCTTAGATACAACTACATTGAAGCTTCATAATTTCATGAATGACTATGAACGCCCCCACTACGCGATCCTCTCACATACTTGGGGCGAGGAGGAGGTCTCGTTTCAGGAGATTCAAGGCTCTCATGACGACATGATGCAAAAAGCCGGATACGAAAAGATCCAAAGGTGCTGTGCGCAAGCGGCATCCGATGGCTTCCCATACGTCTGGATTGACACCTGCTGTATCGATAAAACGAACAGCGTCGAGCTTTCTGAAGCGATCAATTCAATGTACAGATGGTATCGCGAGGCTTTAGAATGCTATGCATATCTAGCAGACGTGCACTCATTCGAACCAATTTATGACCCCGAAAGCGGTCAATGTTTCGCTGAATTTGAGGAAAGTCGGTGGTTTACACGAGGCTGGACTCTCCAGGAGCTGCTCGCGCCCTCCACAGTCCTGTTCTTCAATACTGGCTGGGTCGAACTCGGGACACGGGCGAGCTTACATAGCGAAATCTCAAAGTGCACCGGAATCCCTTCTGCTGTTCTGCTGTCTAGCAGCAAGAGCATTGAATCCTTTAGTCTGGCTCAACGCATGTCATGGGCCGCAGGACGCGAGACAGCTAGGGAAGAAGATATTGCATATTCTCTGTTGGGAATTTTTGATGTCTCTATGCCCCTGCTATATGGCGAGGGAAAGAAAGCTTTCATCAGACTTCAGCTCGAGATTATGAGGACATCGGCGGACCACTCAATCTTTGCCTGGACCAGGCGCCCAAGTCCTGATGATGGCGGACAACGATCGGGGCCGCTTGCAACCTCACCTTCTGATTTTAAGCTCCCTTTTGGGGAGGGAGCTACAAGACACAGGGTAGCAGACAACTTTGCCGGTTTGCTAGAGGCAAACCAGGGAGTCTCATCCTTCGCGATGACAAATAGAGGATTAAGAATCGAGCTACCCATGGTCTCCATTGAAGACACTGGGGAAGTAGGAGCTATCATGAACTTTCGGGTAGAGAAGGCAGAAGAAGAAGACGGATTCAAGTTCTTTGGCATCTACCTCTGGAAAGCAAGTGATGGCACATATACTCGTTCCCGCCCTTGGACCTTGTTCATGACCGACTCAATAGTCGGGAGTATCACATACACAACACTATACATCACCGAGCCGCCGCTTGTTGAAAACTCCCTCAAGTCTCGACCGGGCCGGGTTCCATTCTTGATCACGCATAATACGGAGAGTGGGCAAGAATTTGTCCTCACGGAAAAGTTATCTCTATACTCTGGTGATTATGGCGACCATTTCGAACAGGATATTATGCTGCATTGGACGATCGAAGAAGGTTCTGGTGCAGCGGCACTCTTGTTCAGACGTCCAGCTACTGCACAAGAATTTGCAGTATTGTTCGGCATTTACGATGACGAAAGCTTGTGGTCGGAAATACTCATTTGGAGAGATCCAAATCTGACACTGGAAGAGGAATTGATATCTCGCTATCCACCAAAACCACGGGAAGGATTCGGACGTGGAGCTGGGAAGGTCTACGATAGAGCAGTCGTTCAGATTGCAGGTGGCTTTGGGCCGCGAGAACAAATGAAGCTGATTATAAGGAAGGTCATGATATCCTCTCGGCCAGGCTACAACGTCGAAATAAGCGTATTTACAGAACAGGAGAGTGTGGACACCAATATGACTGACAAACGGTGAGGAATTTGAGGTCATTACGCCTCCATAATTGAAGTTCATTTCTTGAGCCCACCGTTATACACTGGAAAGTCTCATTCGAGATCTTCTGAACCTTGCTCTAAAGGCCTGAAAAGAAGCAAAGCCATCTAGACCCTGGGTCACAACAAAGGTCCGCAGCACCGGCAAGGTGCAAACTGGGTTTACGACTGCAAAATGCTCCCACCTCTCATTACCGCTCCATCCAAATGTTTTGCTCATGGGTGGCTCGCCACGTCTTGAGGGCCTTCTGACTGGCATGCAACGAGTCCGCGAACACTCCAAACCCTATTTTCACGAACTTGACAGAGTTGGCTTGGTTGGTAAAGAAGACCCAACCCATCTATCTTCAAGCTTCAGACTCAAGTAAGCATAAAGCCACAATTCTTGATTTCAGTAATATAGTAACGCCGTATTTCGAAAGAAGAGCCCGATTCCGACACGATTTAAAACTCCGTTCTCTCCTGCAACTGGCTACAAGAATTGTACGGACCTGCGACTAAGACTGGATGTTCCGTCTATAAGAGTTATCGGGGAAGAGCGATCTAACGATCTTTATGAGAACCACGCATGGTGGCAATCTTCCTTGTCATGTTGGCTGGTTCAGGACAAGCCGTTATCTGCACGACGCAGAAGCGTATCTAAGAGATGGCGTATCGGCTGAGGAAAAGCCTCAAGGATTGAAAGGCTCGCCATCCTTTTCCAAATAGATTTGTAGCAATTGAGTCAACTTCCTCGTTCACGACCGTTGGGAAAACATCAACGGAACTCAGCAGCGCTCGGCTTTAGTATCTCAACTTATACAGTGACAGTGGTTGCTTGTTGTAGAGCTCAGCGGCGAGAGAATGGACAGACAGGCTTCTGTTGTGCATTTTGGCCGCCCGGCGGATCGAGATACCACTTGCATTCGGCGCCGCTGTCTGTCATGCGATCTCGCGGTCGCTACCCCGATGCCACTCTCGTTCATCATTCCTAACCTGTTCAGGGCCAGTCATGGAAAATGCCACCTACATTTGGGCAACCTCAGCTGATTCGACCGGCATGGTCGGGGATCAGAAAGGATACGTACTCTGTGACTATATGGACTTATGGAACAGAGAGAGAAAAGTAAATTATAACCTAGAACTAAAGTGGCGTGAAATGTGAAATATTATCTAACTGAAGATGTAAATCCTGAGATTCGACTTGGGAATGAGAAGGGAGTAACTCTTTTGATGCTGTCCGGGAGACCGCCAATTATCTTCAAGGGTGCGGGTTCTACAGTATTATGGAATGAGTAGCTTGAAAATGGTGGGGAATGGCAACGAGAGGAGAAATTATGCACGAAAGGATCCCTCGAAGTGCCGCAACTTGTTCAGTCTCGCGACTGCTTTGACATTACAACCCGCGTTCTGCATTTCGTTACCACAACCGGCGATAACCTTCAGATTCCTTGACCGTAGTACTAAGAGAAGAAAAACAAAGCGAGGGACAGAATTACTAAGATAAGCTTGTTTTGAACTCGCTTCATTAACCACGCTAGAAGTGAAAGACCGCGTCTCTAGACCCCACTATCCACCACGTAAAAGCCATTTCTAGTGAATAGACACAGCAAATGACTGTTTGAGGTGGACCAAAAGATACTAAAAAACGAAGATGCCAAAAAAAAAAGAACTACCCTCGCATTTCTTACGTATTGGGCTACTAGGTCCATCTCGTTATGCGGAGAATGTTTTATACGTCCACTGTGTTCTCGGCTACTAGGCTTTATCAACACCGCTAGATCAGCCAAGGTATGAGGCACTGCCAAAAGTCGAATCGCCTATTTCGTTAGTTGATTCCCGTTAGATCTTCGACGGATCTCTGACTTCGAGCTGCCGGTATAATACTCGCATTTTGGAGATTCGTCGTTTTATGTTGTGTAGAGTAGAGATGAGAAAACAAAACAAAGGATTTCATGACATGCGTAGCAAGAGTTCTCCTGCGGACGATGAGGGGGATTGTTGAACCAGGAGAATGCCCAATCCAAGTCTCCAGCTTAAATGAACTTTTAAGTGTGATTGCAGCCAGAAGGCCTGCTCGCGATGAAAGGAGATATGTAGGGGCACCGGGGCGTATGTCATCAGTGTTTTTTAGGACACAACGACGATTTTAACGCGAGAGGATTTGGCTGGCACTTCGTGATTGGCTTGGATGCCTCCGCGTGATCCGCTTTTTAGACTTACTGACTTGTCGCAACTGAAATATCATTTGCTATACTTGGGCATTGATCTTGAGCAAAGTCGGATTCAATGGTCGTGACGTTAATTGTGTAGAGAGATGTGTCCCATATAAGCGAGATGAAAGAAAACAAAGCGCAAATCGGCCCGGCCCTTCCCACCCATTATTCAACAACAAACCGCCTTTCCATCTCCTTGAGTTTCTCAACTCTGAGAGTATAGATCTCGCAGTTCATCATACCAGCAAGGTAAGCATTCCCTATCAGCGTATATCGTCCACTCATTTCGTCTTTGCGCATGGCAAAGAACTCTGGGGCTCCGAATGGTAAGCAGAGCTTGTCCCCGGGACGCATACCGCACGGCCCGTAACCAATTCGTCCCGAAGTGGTGGAATAAAAATAGCTTCCGAAGCACGAGCTATAAAGATCAAAGTGAAAGGACGACTGTGCTGTTGATGGGACACGCTCGCTAGTCACAAAATCCTGGGAGCCATCCGCCGGTGCCACGAATATTCTAAGTACTCTTTCCAGGCTTTGTACTCGTGAAACCCATCAACTGAGTCACAAGTACCTGTGAAGGTGCGCCAATGAGCATCAGGAATCGTGTTCGGAGTATTATAGACCTCCCTCGAAATTTGAAGGCATGAATCTTCCCACCGACACAGGTCCTTCGCGACTTCCCAAGCCGAGAGTGAGAACGTCGTAGCGGTTCGCCGCCCTTACAGAACTGGGAACCTCGATCACTTCCTTTACATGATCGACCTCCCAGCCTGAAACTTGTAAAGTCTTCTCTTGTACACTAGCTTCGAATTTGGGCTTGCAAACACTGTATTCGGTATCGATCATTGTGCGCACAATTGCGGGATACTCAGATGATGCAAAAGCTCCATGGCGATATCCAGAACGGCAATTGACACTCAGGTCGAAGCACCATGAGGGCAAGCCAGCAATTGCGATGCTTGAAGTCCCAGCCTGGTGCAGAAGATCCCAAGGAGATCGCGAAGTATTAAATAAATACGCACTCCAGTCAAGATAAACTTCTTCAACAGGTTTTCCGACATCGACTACCAGCTTTTCCCGAGTGCTAGTCCCCAAGAGACCAAGTAAAGCATAGACCTTATCCTGCGGTTTCGAGACAATGTGAAATCTAGAGAGTGGGATGAGATCCCGCCCTGAGGGCGCGTCATTCCTCTGAAGTTCTATCCTCGTACTGCCAATGTTAAGTATACTGGATATTGCTCCTAACATTCTCACAAGGATGGGTTCTGAGGCCCAGTGTCGCGTTGAGAGATACATTTGGGACACCAGTCCCATAGCTACATCATAGGGGTCGTTCCAGGTGACTAAGAAGCTCCCCGCAAGCACTAACACCGTTTTCGCCAATGCTATTTCTTGAACAACCCACAAACGGCTGAGAAATGGCACACAAATGAATCTTCTCAGGATCTCCAAGAAGCCGCTTGGAGGTTGCTGGTCCTCAGGCCATTGTAATACCACGACTCCGTTCACGTATCTCGAAGAAGAACGCAGCACATCCGGAAGCATCTGAATAAATGGCCATGCTGCAATCAAGTCATCTTGCGCCGGACCAAACCAGGCAAGGACAAGGTCAGCTTGGCTGTAGATGTCTTTCATCATGGGTATCTGGTGATTTTTTTCGTCGCGGTTGCCCTGGTTGATACATATCGCGTCAATCCAGAGCCAATCGTTGCACCGGACCTGCGACAGTTCTAGCAAGAGGTCATATATGTTTCGATGAACTCGAAGTCTGCGGCCTGAACAAATCAGATACCACGGATTCGACTCATCACCCCAACAGTATGAGACGGCAACGAATTTCGGTGTTGCTGTGAGAGGGAAGCCGGAGATTTTGCATCGTAGTGTAGGGCTATTCTCTCCAGTGTTCGCGAGAATTGCCTCTAGGCGTAAGAGTCGAATGTGTTTGTCGGGCAAGTTTGAATATGCGTAATCATGATTCTCGAGGCCCAAGCTGCCAGGAGCAGCGGTATTCTCATGGTCCACATCAGGCGATGTATCAGAACAGATGGATAGAGATCCAGATTCGTTTCGGAGGCTTTGGAGAGTCTTCATATCCCCCGGGTCTAATCCAAGAGGATATTGTGACCGCCGGCTGTCTTTTGCCACGTAGTCAGAGCTGTTTCGAGGGCTTATGATCAGGCTGCGATGAAATCAAGATAGTTGTACCGAAGGTTGAAGAAGAGGCTGAGATGAAGATCAGATAGCGGTATGGAAAATTGGTGATAAGGCTGCGATCAAGCTCAGGGAGCTGTTTTGAAAGTTGAAGACGAGACTCTGGTAGACTTCAGATAACGGTGTCTAATAGATGATTATGAGGATGTGATGATGAAGAAATGGCTGCGTCGACAGGTGCTAATAAGGCTGCGATATAGAGCGGAGTTGTGTCGAAGGTCATGACGAGGCTGCGATGAAGTTCAGATGTCATGAGGTGGCGACGGAAGTGCAGCCTTGTTTCTGGGTTGCCTTCTTGTCTGACTGAGTATAGAAATATTACCTGGCTTTAGATAGAATAATTCGGGTCTAAGAGGTGGAAGGAGACACGGCTGACTTCAGGTGTCAAGATGTTGGGCTGCCACGCAACCCAGCAAATGATGCATGTCCTTAGTCATTACGTTTCTTTGATGTTGTACAAGATGCGCGTCTATGGCCCTACTGTGCTAAGGAACAACATTGTAGTCACAGATAATGCAGCGCCGTTCTAGGGCCAGCATGGATGAGCTAGAGGCTTGTATGCCCTCTTTGTTCGCTTTCCAATGTCAAGTCCTAGAAGTGACATTCACAGAGGCTGAATATCAGTTTGCAGAATAAGCAGCTTTGCAACATGAGGTTAGGTGGAAGTGAGAGCCATCGAAAAGGTGTTGACGAATCCATTGAGAACGGAAGACCACCCGAAAAGGTGATATCAAACCAAAGCAGAACAAGAAACAAGGCATTCATTACATCCATGCATACTCTATACATACTATCAAGACAACCTTCTCTCATTTTCTCTTCTCCACCACTCAGAGAGATCATCTTCTCCCCGTGGTAGGCCCAATGCCAGAACCCAGACCTCAAACATAAGGGAACAGAATCGTTGCAAAACAAACAATCTATTGCTTATTCTTCTGCTGGGCAGCAGGACCCATTTCCTTATCGAACGCACCGTACGAGACTTCCAAGCTGGAGATGGCACCAATTCCTACACTCAAGATGGCAAGAAGGAGAAGGGTGACCAGAAGGCCCATGAAGAGACCTGCTGAATGTTAGCTCATCGCCAGCATACTCGGCCGTATACGATACGAGCCCACGTGAAGGCAAATTATGATTCAGAGCGAAGGCCAGTACTTCGGAACGTGGAATTCAATCCAGATTCTACGGGTAGTGACGGAAGGAAGGCGAAAAAGAAAAGGGAGAAAACATACCAGGCGACAAGAAGTTATACTTTTCAAACAACGGTCTTCGATCCACAACACCCGACTCATTTCTCTCGCGAGCATAGATGTCTCTCTTCAGATCCATGTGAAGTGGCTCCATGAACTTTGGCTCATAAACAATCGAATTCTCTTTCTCGCTGACTAAAGCTTGGGCTGGAGAGACATTGGTTGCTGGCGTGCTGAGCAGAATGACGGTGTACTTTGGACCGCTGGAAAGTCCTTGGAGGAGTGAGTAAAGGGTCGAATCTGGAGAATAAGTTAGTCAGCGTTTCGTGAGTTTGGTTCAGCCCAAGGAACCGGATCCATCAATGGGCTAGAACAACACCAGTCCAGATCTCAAGTATATATCCAGTAGGAAGGCAAAACAAAAGGATAAACCCACCAAAATCCTCAACCATCCTGCTTCTCTCCTCCCTCTCGCCCTCAATCCCCTCCCCACTCTTCCTCACAATCACACTCTTCCCCTCTCCCTCTCCACTGCTCACAACAGCACCACACTCCCTCTCCAACACCCTAATCAACTCCTCCGCATCCTCCACCTTCAACCCCACAACCTCATTAACCGCCAACCGTCCCATCACCGAATCACTCTCCACGGCATTCTTCAAATGCGGCGCATGCGTGCTGAGTTCAGAGGCGAGAAGTGACGGCTGTGTGAGGATGTAGTATATCTGCGAGGGGCAGGTAGAGAGATGTGCTTTTGCGGAGGCGAGGATGGAGGATGAGGTTTGAAGTTGGGCGGTGTTGAGGTCTTGTGGTAATCTATTTTCCAATCAGCGCCATTTTCCCATCGAATTGTCCACTCCCGATGACTCCCAGCCTGGACAGGCCCATCCCCAAATGCGAATTGGGATTGGAATGGGAGGCAGTAGCAGGTGGTAGAAGAGAGACAAGACAAGACATACTTCGAATCAGAGAACATCACAAACGGACTCGTATCCTTGAACGCCGCAGCGCAAGAGGCCGAAGCTGCAAGTGCAGCAGCGATAGAGAGACGCATCGTTGCTATCGTATCTGCGTATCTTGTCGAGTTTGACGAAGTGAAGTTGATGATGCTCGATGTCTCGTCGAATCGAGCGAGCTTGAAATGCGGGAGCTTTGATAGCTGGATCGCGCCGCAGCCTGGGCTTGGCATCATTGTCAAAGAGGAGGGCGGAATCCCGCTCCGCCGCCCGGGAACTTATCTGCAGAGATATCCACCCCCGCGAAAAAAGATTCGAGATTCGCAGCCAAAAGCTTCATGAACATTTACTGTACTTCTATACACCTACTCCCAATCGTCTCAACACTCTCACCAAACCCTCCATACCCAATTCCCCACCTACGGATCTCTACAGGAGGAGTCCAACAACATGAATCCCGCCCTCCTCGAACCAGGAATATTCCTGCACCCACGACCCAAAAAGAACGTTTTGAGCAGTCAACCCAACAAGCGGCGGAAAGTCGAACACAAGATCGAAGAGATATCTTTCGACAACGATGCGCGCGCGGATTACTTGACGGGATTTCATAAGAGAAAGGTGCAGAGGACGAAGAGGGCGCAGGAGGAGGCGGCGAAGAAGGAGAGGGAGGAGAGGGTGGAGATGAGGAAGCAGGTTAGTCTCTTGGGGTTTCTTTGGGAATGTTCGTGGTGGTTTGGATATTTTTACGGTCGAGAACTGGAATACACTGAGGGGAAAGAACAACACTGGGTTACCGGTTTTACAGCTGGTCCTGCTATTGCTATTTCGTTATGGGCAACAAGTCTTTAGAGCTAGAGATGGACTATAGCACTTTCACTCCACAGAGCAACACTTCTCACTCCCTTCTACACAACTGCTAACTCCTCTTCTCTTTGATTAGCTCCGCGAAGAACGGAAACAAGAACTCACCGAGCACGTCTCCGCCATCAATGCCGCCTTACGAGCAGCAGGCGACCCGGACGTCCTCGACTCTGACTCCGACTCCGACGCCTGGGGCGGAATATCAGACGACGAAACTCCAGCTATCCCACCGCCAGTAGTCAACCACGAAGAAGAATACGCCTCGGAAGACGAAGATAAATACACAACCGTCACGATCGAAGCCGTGGACGTAACGAAAGAAGGGTTGTTGAAAGTCGGTGATGGGAGTGGAGAGTCTGGTGATGAGGATGGAGAGGGAGGAGATGGAGAAGGGAAGGGGAAGAAGAAGTGGGCTGGGAAAGATGAAGAGGGAGGAAAGGATGATGGGAAGAAGAAGTGGCCGAAGAAACCGAGGAAGCAGAAGTTTAGGTATGAGAGTAAGGTGGAGAGGAAGGCGACGAGGATGAAGCAGAAGAGTAAGAATAAGGCGAGTGCAGATGCTAGGAAGGGTGGTGGTTGATGAGGGCATCGAATGAAGTAGAGGGCTGAAACGTATTGTGATGTCAAATCCGGCAAGGTGCGCTGATATAGAGACTGTTGATATCCCCAAGTAGCACCTGAAGAGAGGAGGGGGAGCGAAGCAATGCGTTCAAGAAAGCTGTTGATATCACTAATGAAAGATGATAAGAGCACAGAGGAATGCCAACGCAAATGTGAAATCCGTCGATATCAACTAGCAAGTAAAAGCCAATGATCGAATCTGTAAGAAACGGAAGCACAGAAAAATCAACAGCGTACCACCGCCAGCGCATACGGAGCCTAACTGCAATTATACCCTCCATCCTCCTCAACGGAGCCCGTCACACATGATATCCTCCTTCCCTCCATGCACAAAGATAGAAGAACATCCTCTAGAAAAGCAACGAGCGCTCATTCATACCATGTCCATCAAAACAACCTCCGAAGTGCACCGCAATGTAGTGTAGGGGACGCAAGACCAGAAACAGGAAAGACGTTATCCAGACATCTAGATGTTGCCGATCTCGGTTTGGAAATCCTCCAGCTCCTTCTGGACGGTTGCGTACTTCTTAGCCATCTCCTCGTACTTGGCCTCCCATTGATCGCGGTCTGCTTCGAGGGCTTGGACTTTACGTTCGAAGTGGCCGGCCTTGACATCAGTTTGACGCAGCCTGTGATTATGGTGGTCAGCTTACGTAGTTCCGAGTAGTTGCATGCAAGGACCAGGTAGTGTGGAAGCTTGCAGCGATACCAGATACGAATGTCTGTGGTAGGGAAATAGGACACTCACTTATCGTTGGTCTCCCGCAAGTTCTTATCAGCCTCCTCAGCTTCCTCCTCCAAAAGCTGCAGTCTACGTTGCAGAGTCTCATTCTGTGTCAAAGCCGCAGATCCCTCATCCTTCTCGCCCTTGTGCTCCTTAACAGATGTCTCCAACTTCTCGACCTCGCTCTCCAACTGGGAATTCTTGTGCGTGAGAGAAGTGATTTCGTGGTCTTTGCTAAGATTCTCTTGCTCGAGGACCTTGATCTTGGCCTTAAGCTCCTCGACTTGGGCAGCGGATTCGTCGGCCTCGATGCGGAGGGAGTTCATTTTCTGCCGCTTGTTACTACCGGTATTCTCTGCATGTTCATAGTGATGTATGTGGATGTTCTAGAAAAGAAATAGAGATATAGTAGTTGCCACAACACGAGGATGCGTTGCGGCGTGGTGTGTGGTGTTGAGTAAGAGATGGTGAGGCAGAGCGGGATGGCGGGGTTGTTGTGCACAGGCAGAGATGGGGAGGACTTACCTCCTTGATGCGATCCATGATGGCGGCGGTGAAGAGTAGATCGTGGTGTTTTGATAGAAAGGGCGGAGATGCGAATACTGGTGGAAGGTGGTGCTGACGTTGGATGTGGTGAGAGTAGAGGAGATGTGTGTTGTGTTGGTTGAGGAAATTCTGGAAGAATCGCGAGACGAGATCAGACACAGGAGCTGGATGAAGTTCAGAGACACGAGGCAGCCAGCCAGCCAGATTGGGAAGCGGAAGGACAGGGGTGGACGTGGGGCAGCTCAAGGAGTGTTGTCGTGGAGATGGGTTAGTAAACAAATAATTTACCGATTGATAGCTCACCCCTGCTGGATGAAAACACGGGACCTCATCAACGAAAGCAGACCAGACCAGACCATCAACGCGACGTCAATGTAATATCCTAATACAATACGATACTATCGAAAAACCATTATTGCGGATCACAGCAAGTCTGAAAGCAAAATCTACGAGCCTCCAGATCGATAATCACAATCATCCACCATGTTCGCGGCACGCGATCAGGAGAATCTGGTCCACGGCCACCATCAAGCAGCAGCAGCAAAGCCACTCAATCAGAGCGTACGCGGCCTGCAACCCAAAACACCAGGAGCCAAATACCCAAAGACGCCATTGAAGATCCCATTGAACGATGAAAATGCGCCAGCAGGTTTTGGAGGAAAAACAGTCAAGGGAAAGGGTCTGGAAGGATTGGTGACTGGAAAAAAGAGCACAACGTTCGACAAGAATGCATTTGTCACTCCAATGGGTATGCGACTATAGTCTCAAGCAATAGGTGTCTGCTAATAGTTCCAGGTCCTCGCACTCGAGCTCCACTTGGTATGAAGACGACAAACGCCAAAGCCAAAGCATTCCAAACACCATCTGGACCTGCCCCCGAGAAAGAGCTCGAAAAGACACAACCAAAACAGCAGACCAGCGCTCGCAGGCCAAAGAAGCTTATCCATGCCGATTCCGTCAAGCTCGAAGTACACGGCGATGAAAGCCCTCTGGCAGATAGAGATGTCGAGTACTGTCCGCCAAGAGTCAAGGATCTTCCCTACGAATCGACTGACTTCCCAAACAACTGTCTCGATTACACAGCTCTGAAGCCAGGGAACTTGATGCGGGGAATCAACAAGACATATCGCCAACAGGTCGATGAAAATGGCATGTCAAGGATCGAACGAGAGGCAGAAGAAGCATATCAGCGATCAGTCAAGGCAGCAGATGAGCGTATGATGAAGATGATGGAAGAAGACTGGACAGTCGGCGACGTCCCAGAGACATTCCGACATCTTCGCAACAAGAAGACACCACTCTCCATCCCACAAAACATGAAACCACAACCCACCTCCCGCAAACCTCTGTCCGACGTCAAGAAACCCATTCTCCAAAACAAAGGTCCAGGAACGATCAACTCGCGCAAAGCCGCATCAGTCCTCTCGTCCGCACCCTTGAAAACCGCTCCTCTCCAACCAAAGACCTCCAAGCCGGTACCCAAACCATCATTCCTCTCCCGCCCGAAACCAGCTCCCGCTCCTACCGTCCCAAGTAATGCCTCTACGATGCGCGCAGCTGCCGCGAGTGCTGCATCGCGCTCCACAATCGGATACACAAAAGGACGATCCGCGAGTGGAATTCTCAACATGCAGACATTCGCCGCTCCTCCTACCTCCACTTCCGCCTCCACCGCGTCAAGCAACGACAGCACCACCCTTTCTAAACCTGAGCGCACCCAACGCGTCCTTCAGCGCAGCACAAGCAATATGTCGACCAGCTCCGATGTAACCATCACACCTGCTCGCTGGGCCAAGGAGAGCGAAGCACAGACTGAGTGGAGAAGTCCGGCCTTCATGAAGGCGTTTGAGGTTGATGTGAATGAGGATGAGAGTGACAATGGATTGGGACTGGATGTTAGGGCCTTGCAGGAGTGTTTGAGGAGGGAGGAGGAAGAGGATGGGGAGTTTGTTATGACGCTTGGAAGTGGTGCTTAAGTTATTGTTTTGGATGTGTGGTGTACGAAACGTAGGGCGGGTATAGGCTAGGGTAGGCAGAGAATTTTCGGGCATGCTTTGTTTCTTTTGTATGGTATTGATTCTGGGTTAGGGTGCGTTGGATGGCGTTCTGGAGCGCTTTCTCTACTGGTTCTCACAAACCACGCTTTTCTGCATATCATAGGCAATTGTTTCGTATGAAGGACACAGCTTGTAAAGCGATTGGGCGGAGAAGTCTTTGAAGTATGATTGGTATCAGTGTCTGCAATGGGAGGACGGAGAGAGTTCTTGTATGGATATATCACCGAATACTGTCAGCAAGGGCGCAACATTAGAGAGCAATGGTTATTGTGCGAGAACTTGGATGTTCAATGCTGCTAGTGAAATTATTTCATTTTCCTTTGACTGTTGTTCAAAGCATTCCACGGACTTTTGGTCAGTCAGCCTCAGGTCATCTTCTCCCGTCGCTTAGCAGGCAAGTAAACAAACACACTCTCCCTGCCAATTTTCTCACCTCCATCCCCAAACTTGTCTCTCCCGTTCCTATCCCTCTTCTCCCTAATTCATCCTCCTCACCCACCCCCTTCTCCCAAGTCCTAAACCCTAGCAACAACAAAAGCAGCCGCCGCCGGTGCATCACTCGGATACGTCAAATGCGCATCCGCACCTCCAGTGCCACGACAGATAATATCACCTTGATGACAGATCTGCAATGTCTTGGAGGCGGGGATAGCGCCTGGTGTGTCGGGGTAGTCTGGGTCGCCGAAGAGGACGGCTTTTGTTTTGGATCAGCTTGGAATCCAAAAAGGTTGGAGAAAGAGAG
>JAFJYH010000294.1:0-59143 GCA_017365405.1 Cadophora malorum | reverse complement strand
GGGTGAATGAGGGGCTGGAGGGGAGGAACGAGGAGGGTTGGAGAGTGGAGTTTGCGCCGGGGTTGAGGAGGATGCGGTTTTCGCCTGTGGTGGACTGTGGGATGTGGATGTTAGTGATGGGTTCTTGTTCTCCGAATGCCTACAGTAAAGAAAGAAGGTTCATTGAATCGACAGAGGCTTCGAGAGTTATAGAAAGATGGAGACAGGAGGTTAGGGATATGGTATAACAGCGACGTGTGTAGCCGAGAGGAAATAGAGAAACACAAACATACCTCAACAATGATAACCGCCACACCAGTAGGTTGATCCTTAACGAGCTGAATGCCTGACACATCAATGCCATCCTCTTTCATCCCCGCGATGATCTTCGGTCCAAATTCATCGTTCCCAACTGCCCCAACCATTTTAACCACAACATCAGCCTCTTGAGCATCCCCACCCTTTGACTTGTGAGGATTGGCTCTAGATAATCGAGCAGCAGCTACAGCTTGATTGGCGCCTTTGCCGCCAGGTCCAGTATGGAATGATGTTCCTGTCAAGGTTTCACCGCCGGAGGGAACGCGGGCAGTGACACTGACGAGGTCGGTGTTGAGGGAGCCGATTACCGTTATGGTTTTTGGCGTCATTCTGATTTGAGGCAGAGTGAAAGATCTCTTTCTTATCTACTTATCCTAGATAGCGAATATTGTTGGTGTTTTGAGTAGGTAGAAGGTCTTTGAAGGGGGCCAGAGTTGTTGTTTGGGATGAATAGAGTGGTGAGCAGGTGATGGTTGGCTGATACTGGAGTCTGGTGTTGTTGTGGTCGCTTGTTAGTGCTGTCCCCTGCTGCCCCTTTTCGAGGAAGGCGCAAAATGATAGAGTTGTAATGGCAGTAAAGCACTGTAAAGTGAAAGTCCCGAAAATTTCCAGGTACCTGACAGACTCGATCAGGGAATGCCGAACGACGTCTCGTTAAGCTTCGATTGCTGTATTTCTTCACAAAATGTCCTGGCCAATCGGACTACCGGCTTGGGCAGCAGTTCAGGCACCAGGTAAACTTATGTTGAGATAAGACGGCCAGACAGATCTCTCGTATCGGGAAGACTACACAGCAGAGACGGCTCTGGCCTTGTTCTCTGTTTCCTGAACGCTCACGTGCTCGGAATTTTATATCGGAGCCTGGAGTGGAGGGAAGACGCGTTCCGAGTCGTAAGCTCAGACTGTAAGGAGTCTCAGGATCCGAAGAAAGCAATAAGAACTCTACCTAGATCCAATACTTTAGCTAGGCACCTGTTGATTGAACAATCTATGATAGTATATTTGCCCCATCTTCTGACCCGATCATGAGCTGGCAAAAGTGGCTGCACTCAAACTCAGATTCACAACCACGTCACGGGTTTGCTTTTTGTGCTCATACCATTTTACACTGAGCAAAGTATTGAGGGATTCGGAACTTACAAAGTATGAAAGTCCTTGGTAAGATCTGGTGATTTTGTTGTTTATTAATTCTCATGCAATTCACACAGTCGAGGTCAAAGCCCCTGGCCATTGTCAAGGAAGTGTCTCGAAGATCTGTGGCGGTGCAACCTCTCGAGCCACACCCCCAAACACTGAGCCGCGCCAAAGTTGCGTATGCTGCACGTTCAACAACCAAGAAACTCCACGAGCCCGCTGTCAACAAGACCCAGATAATTCCTCACCACAGCTTCACCAACTTTCACAAGTCCTCGAAACATCGCACGGCACTCAAACAATATCTGCAAACCCTTCCAAGATGGCTGTGTCCGCGCAGGGCGGTATCTCGGACCCCGGTCTCATAACGTCAGGATCCCTATTGCTCTTATCCCCCTTGTTTTGCGCCGGAGTGCTAACCCGTCCTGCAGACTGGTGAACAAGCTCCAAGACGTTTTCACGACAGTCGGCGTACAGAATCCCATCGATCTGCCACAAATAGTAGTGGTGGGCAGTCAGTCCAGTGGAAAGAGTTCAGTGCTGGAGAACATAGTAGGACGAGACTTGTAAGCTGCCACTTGTCCCCACGGACCCGGACATTGCTGATACAGACGCATAGCTTACCTCGAGGTACTGGTATCGTGACTCGACGGCCGCTGGTCTTGCAACTTATTAATCGCCAGGCGGGACAAGCAAATGGGGTCAAGAACGAGGAGCTTATTGCGGGAGGCGATAAGGAAGCCAACGTGGACGAGTGGGGCGAGTTCCTCCATATCCCAGGCCAGAAGTTCCATGATTTCAACAAGATTCGAGATGAAATTGTGAAGGAGACCGAGGCGAAGACTGGACGCAATGCCGGTATCTCACCTGCGCCGATCAACCTTCGAATATACTCCCCCAACGTTCTCACACTTACCCTCGTCGATTTGCCCGGTCTAACGAAGGTGCCCGTTGGTGATCAACCAAGGGATATCGAGAGACAGATCAAGGAGATGGTACTGAAGCAGATCAGCAAGCCGAATGCCATTATTCTTGCTGTTACTGGAGCGAATACCGATTTGGCCAACTCGGATGGTCTGAAGCTGGCACGAGAGGTGGATCCCGAAGGTCAGAGAACAATTGGTGTCCTCACAAAGGTTGATTTGATGGATGATGGAACCGACGTTGTGGATATTCTGGCTGGACGAATCATTCCTTTGAGATTAGGATACGTGCCAGTGGTCAACAGAGGACAGAGAGATATCGACAATAAGAAGGCAATCACAGCTGCGTTGGAGAACGAGAAGAACTTCTTCGAGAACCATAAGGCATACAGGAATAAGAGCTCGTACTGCGGCACTCCCTATCTGGCGCGGAAGCTGAACCTCATCTTGATGATGCACATCAAGCAAACTCTTCCAGATATCAAGGCACGCATCTCCGCTTCTTTGCAGAAATATTCCACCGAACTGCAAGGCTTAGGCGATTCGATGCTGGGAAATAGTGCGAACATTGTCCTCAACATCATCACCGAATTTTCGAATGAGTGGAGAACAGTACTGGAAGGTAACAACACGGAACTGTCCAGCGTCGAGCTTTCTGGTGGTGCCAGAATTAGTTTCGTATTCCACGAGCTCTATGCAAATGGTGTCAAGGCCGTGGATCCGTTCGATCAGGTCAAGGATATCGACATCAGAACCATCCTGTACAACTCTTCGGGATCTTCACCAGCACTGTTTGTTGGAACCACTGCGTTTGAACTTATTGTCAAGCAACAGATCAAGCGCCTAGAAGAGCCTAGTCTGAAGTGTGTATCTTTGGTCTATGACGAACTTGTCCGCATTCTCACCCAACTACTTGGCAAGCAACTTTTCCGAAGATATCCGGGATTGAAGGAGAAGTTCCACCAAGTTGTCATTGCGTTTTTCAAGAAGGTCATGGATCCAACAAATAAGCTGGTGAGGGACTTGGTTGCGATGGAAGCATGCTACATTAATACTGGTCACCCAGATTTTTTGAATGGGCACAGAGTAGGTTCCCTATGGGTAACATCATGCCGCTTACTAACAGATACTAGGCTATGGCAATAGTCAACGAGAAGCACAGCTCAGCAAAGCCGATTCAAGTCGACCCTAAGACTGGCAAGCCAATGCCGCAGTCAGCAACCCCAGTTCGCACAACCAGCCCAACACTAGGTGGTATGGGTGGAGAAGATGCCAATGGCGGATTCTTTGGTAGTTTCTTCGCATCGAAGAACAAGAAGAAGATGGCTGCGATGGAAGCCCCACCTCCAACACTCAAGGCATCTGGGACTCTTTCTGAACGAGAAGGAATTGAAGTCGAGGTCATCAGTGAGTTACCAGCCAAGCTTCGTACATGCTGGGAACATTCTAACATCCACAGAACTTCTCATCAGCTCATACTACAATATCGTGAGAAGAACAATGATCGACATGGTACCGAAAGCAATCATGCTCAATCTCGTCCAGTAAGCACGTTCATATCATGATTATTATACACAGCTGACCAGTCACAGGTTCACAAAGGATGAAATGCAAAGGGAACTTCTCGAGAACATGTACCGAACCGACACGCTTGATGAGTTGCTCAAGGAGAGTGACTACACGGTCCGCAGGAGAAAGGAGTGCCAGCAGATGGTCGAGTCCCTATCACGTGCGAGCGAGATCGTGAGCCAAGTCCAGTAAATACACTCTCGGACTCGGAGCGAAATCAGGCGTGCACCCGGTTGAGGATGAGGCAATCCGGATCACATATCCCAAGCACACAATATGCTGGCTTCCTAGACTCTTTAATCATCAGCATCCTTTTAAAACGATACCTCTTCTGGCGCGCAACGGATACGTGGACGGTGATGGACTTCACATGGTGGACATGACAAGCAGGCAGGACAGCAAGGACTGCCACAGTAAATGGTGGTCGTGAGCATGAGGCGAAGTGGCAATGAGAGGCGAACGAACGGAAGATTGTATTGGTTCTTGTTATTTCCACGCGCTTGCGTTTCTCGACATACCTCCCAACAACCAGACACTCTAGATAGTTTGCAATGCAAGAGATTCATCAACTGCCAGCCATGCGAGACTACTCTTCTCTCGTTCTCGAGCACACAAGAGACAAGCGTTCGTCCATCCAGGTAACGTATGATAGCTACTTGCGTTTCATCATCCTCTGTTCCCACTTCCTCCAGTACATTTTCTTTCATCATCCTCCCTTTCCTCTGCAGGGCGACATTTGCATGCACGTACCCATTGATACACCCCGATACGTCGACGATTGACAGCTCACCCCAGTTCCGGCGATCGGACACAGAGATCTCGTGTCACATACTCTCGCGTCACCTCACATATTCTCTCCGCCATCTCTCCGCCATCCAAACCTCTCCGCGGGCCTTTTTGAAGCCCTGCATCACCTACCTACATTAGCCTCGCGAAGTACAAAGGGTCAACAGAACCTCCACCGCTCTTCACCCCACTCACTCGCGTCCGCCTTCACGCTCGACTCATATAGCATCCCGTTCCACAAACCGTTGCCAGCGAACCGGCAACCCGGATATGCTATCCTAGAGCGCGGGTGGTGGCACTCCTTGTGGGACGGGGAGGTGGCTTGCCGATTCCTACCGGCATTGAGATATACGGTGCTGTCCTGTGCATATCGTCTTGGTTGACCTTGAGCTTGCTTGGAATTGATTCGTTCTCAGCTTTCGAATCGATCTGATTCGAGAAGGGTAGAGAAAGACTCCCTTCCGCCTCCACTTTCTACCCTCCCATCCCCGCTAATTGCTCGGGGAAAGTGATAGCGAGATTCAAATTCCTCAATGGAAATGGAAGAAGATCGCTGCTGACCTGTTGACCGGTCTGCTGGGGGGTGGAACCATCCCGCCACGTTCATATGTATACATGCATGTATGATATGATGTGCTTCAACGGCGACTAGCGGGCGATCGATCCAGACCTTTCCACTTATTTGTACTGTACAGTGCCTCGGAAAAGGCGTGCATACATACATGCACTATATTGCGTTCGGTTCATTGCCGAGGACGGCTCGGATGCGGGAATTGAACATCACATAACATAGTACTTACTGTACGGGTATAGATTTTGTTGAGTCGAGTACCTGGCTATGACTCTATGGTCCTATTGTCCTATGATGCACCAACAACAACCTATACGTGCAAGACCTGATCGGAGCCAAGATGGGTACTGCGGGACGGTATCTCGCCTTTGCATACGGTAGGTACGATTCCTCTGGCTCTCTGCAGATAGGTAGGTAGCAGCAGAAGGAATCTAGAACGTCTGCATTGTGGACCCCTGATTCCTGGAATCGAGTACTTAAGGTACAAGGGAGCTGTTGGTTCGCAAGTAAGCTCTCTGCCTACCTGAAGCAGCTTCTCTTGTTTTGTTTTGTCTTGTCTCAGTCTCCAAACCAGCCGCACCCACCCCAGAAAAACAAATCCCGATAATCTGGTTAACCAACGATCGAGCCCCTTTCAATACTCTCTCCAACCTGTCGGATGTTCTCCGAACGCTCCGTCATATTCCCATGCTTGCTTCTTTGGCCAGCCCGTCAGCATTAAATCCAGCCTAGAAACTTTCTTTTGCAGGAAGCAACGGGAGAAGCGAACCGAGCGAGCTAAGGAGTTCATCATCGAAAGGTGAACCTTGCTCTCTTGCCTCTGCTCTCTCGAGCCTTTTTCGAAAGGGGTTTTGCTTGAGGAGATACCTTTACTTCACTTCATACTTTCGTTCATTCTTTCACCAATTGAAATTTTGAGAGGATGGCTGTTGCTGTGAAGGATCTTGGTTTTGGTTCGGGACTTGGTGCAGGTGCGAGTACTGAGTTCGCAGCTTCGAGAGTACGGGATTCGGGCCGTCGAGAGAGGAGTGCTCTTTCTGTCTCTACCAATCCGCCCAGCAATATGTCAAGGAGTGATCCACCTTCGCCTCCTCCGAATCCACCGCCGAGTCCGTCGAGGATGCTTGAGCTTAGCGATGAAAACAGATAGGTGAGTTTAGATTGATGAGAACAATGCACGTCGCATCAGGTCTTATCTCAGAGAGAAGCTTATGGGATACTTGTTTGTAGGGATGGATAAACACGTTGAAAAGCATCGGAAAAAGATATATGTGCAAATGCTAGGCACAGCGCCACACGAGACGGAAATGACAACACTTACGACAGCAACAAGACCAATGGATACAATGGATCTCTGGGCACGACCTGACCCAGATGTAATGGATATGGACCACGGATCACTCATTTGGCTGTCTTTCTGGAGTATCGTAGACTTGGGACAAGGGAGGCATTCTCGAGGTTGAAAAAAGAAGATTGAAGACTTTTCAGAAGAGCCAAGAAGGTGGAAGTAAATGGATGGGAAAGGGATGGAGACAATAGCTTCCTTCAATCATAACTTGGAACCTACTTTCTTCACCAAGCCCCCATTCTCCACTTCGAAGTCCTTGCCTCGCTTCCATCCCAGCCAGCTATTCAGCGTCTCTTCTCCACCTTCCCCAGCATACAATGCTGTCCCACAGTAACTCCCTCCTTCAATTCCCGGACCTTGGCCTATTGAAGGATCTCTTGAAGATGATCCTTCCGAGACAGCTAAGCTAGGAGTCTCGCGAAGTGTGACAGCTGGTCTCTGGTCGCCTTCCCTATCATGATCTGTTTCCAGCTCACCATACTCCAGCACAGGCGTACAGCACGCATCCGTCTTATCAAAGACCTTCTCCCACTCCGACCTCGTCTTTCCCTTAAATATTCTCTCGAAAGTAGCTTTTAGCTCTGGCCAAGTCTCCCTATCATTCCTCGACTTCTCAATCCCAATCCCAGACAATCCCAACCCTTTCAGAAGTTCCGCAAAGAACTGCGGCTCGAGGGCTCCCACAGACATGTACTTCCCATCTTTCGTCTCATACGTATCGTACCACGGACACCCCGTATCCAGAACATTCTCTCCTCTCGGCTGATCCCACATCAGAGTCTTCAGCATCATCCTCGGGAACGTCGCTAGATACGAAGCTCCATCCACCATATTCGCTTCCACAACCTGACCCCTCCCGCTCTTCTCTCTCGCCATCAACGCCAGTAAGATCCCCTGAAATAAAACCGCTCCTCCGCCGGCGAAATCACCGAGTATATTGCCGGGCGCAATGGGCTTCTCGCCTTTACGGCCCAGAAGTGCGAGAGCGCCGGATACGGCAATGTAGTTTATGTCGTGCCCGGCCATGTCCTTGTATCTACCATCGCGCCGGAAGCCTGTCATACGTCCTAGTATGATCCTAGGGTTAATGCCCAGCAGGACGTCTGGTCCCAGACCTAATTTCTCGAGGATGCCGGGCCGGAAGGGGTCGATTACGACATCTGTGTGGGGGAGGAGCGACTTGATGAAGTCTACTCCGCTGGGAGACTTTAGGTCGACTGCTATGGACGATTTATGTCTTGTGAGGAGGTCATTCGTTGGTGGTGGGAGGTCTGAGGAGTTGGTGGAATGGGTGAGGTCTGGGACTGCGCGGTCGATTCGGAGGACTGAAGCGCCATTGTCTGCTAGGAGGAGGCCTGCAAATGGCCCTGTTATATAATCGTCAGTACATAGCATATAAAGGGCATCTAAATAATGCGAAAGGGTCATACCAGGAGCAAGCCCCGCGAACTCTAGGACGCGGATGCCAGTTAATGGGGGTGGTCCTGTCATTGTGTATTGCTTTCAAGGCGGTATATGTAGTATTACTAGACTTTCGTAACGAACATATGTGGATTGAAGGGGAAGATACATGGTAATGAGCTTGTGAAACTACAGTATCAATCGCTGCCGGGTGGCCGAGGTTGGGACTTCCGAGCTCTTGACAGCTCCAAACGCGGGGAAGCTTCGAATCACGTGTCAGTGTACTTGATACTAAAATTCGAAAGGTTCCCTGTGGTGGTGTATGGTCCCCTCCCCAGTTTAAGTGTCCAGCGCCTTCCGGGGACATTGCTGTTTTCATGTTTCGAGGCCTGTCCCTCAATCTAATGCATCTAATTAGAATATCAGGCCTTCGAAAGCGTACCTTTTGATAAGTTCCATGTCTTGCAAGCTTCGAAGATCTAGGTACGAAATCAGCAATTGTATCATCGACAGCATCGGGCAATTCAAGCGGGAGGGGGACCATATATTACTTTCACAGACATGATGCCTTTCAATTTCAATCTTTCGATTATAAAATTGTCTATTACATCAAGTAATCCCTTCCTCAGGGTAACGTCAAAGTCCCATTCAACCTTACATCACCCGCCGAAAATCCCACCAAGAAAGTATAAGTCCCAGCCACAAACTTCCATCCATCGTCCCAAACCTTCAAGTCTTCCAAATCAACATCAAACGTAACGACAGAACTATCACCAGCCTCCAAGTACACCTTCTCAAAGCCTTTCAGCAGTTTCGGTGGCTCGTTCGCCGCAACTGGGTACGAGACGTATAGCTGCACGACTTCCTTGCCTACAACAGAACCAGTGTTCGAGAGAAGTGTTGTAATGACAACGGATTTTGTAATTGTCGACCAATTACCCGTATTGCTAAAAACGGCAGAGATATTCGACACCTCGAAAGAAGTATAGCTCAACCCATGCCCAAATGGAAACAGCGGCTCAACACCATGCTCATCAAACCATTTATACCCAACATACAGACCCTCTTCGTAAGGAACCTCCACCTCCCCAGAGATCTGCACTGAGTCGATCAGCGTCTTTGGGAACGTCATCGGTAACTTCCCACTTGGATTTACATCCCCGAATAATAATCGCTCGATCGCCAAGCCGATCTGTTGCCCGCCGTACCATGCTTCAAGCACAGCATCAACCTCGTCAATCCATGGCATTAGAATTGCTGAGTTCGTGTTAAGTACTACGACCGTCTTCTTTGAACATTTCGCTAGCCGCGAGATCATGGCATCTTGATCACCGGGTAGAGACAGACCGGACCAGTTATCCAGCCCTTCGGAGTGGCGATCTGAGACGAAAATGATGCTAACATCGGATGTAGAAGCGAGATCATCGGCATCAGTGTCTCGCGTTATGTCGCCAACGGAGACGCCGAGGGTTATTCCATAAGCGCCGGTGGATAAGGAGTCGCCCATGAAGTATGCCATATGGATGGGGACGTCGACGCCAGCTGTCAAGTTTGCAATTCCTTGGACGGTGTTGCCAAAGTTGGCGGCTGTCATGTTGGCTTTGAGCTGGCCAGCAATGTAGAGAGTCGCTGTCCCTTGACCAGTGAGAGAGAAATGGTATACTCCAGTTGTGTTTGGACTGAATATGGCATCGTATGTCGCTGAGAAGACTTGAGGATAAGATACCCATAGCTCAGTTGGGAATGAAGGTGCGGTGATATTGTGAAGGGTCTCGGTCTGGTTGATGGGACCAGTGAAGTCGGTTGTGGTCCAGTATGTGACATTTACGCCTCCATTGAACATACTCGATGGTATGGTAGGGAATTGCTGCGTTCCTGGATACGCTTCTGAGTACTTGACAGTGATGTTCTCGAGCTGGCCTCTTGCTTTGATGGCAGAAAGCGGATCCTTGACGACCATTGTTTTGTCAATCACAAAGCCACCATGATTCTCCGTGACTTGGGCCAGCTCCGTCGAATCAGCTCCGAAAATGGCGATAGATTTGTACTTTTCAGCACTGAGAGGCAGAACTGAATCGTCGTTCTTCAGTAGTACGGATCCTTCTTCGGCCATCTGTTGTGCCAGGTCGAGATGTTCCTGTGTTCTCGCTACAGCGGACGAGTTGCCCAAAACTGGTGCATCGATGGCACCCAATTCGAACATTGGTCTCCAGAGGCGAGCGACCATATCGTCGATTCGAGAAAATGGGACGGTGCCGTTCTCCACAGCCTCGACAAGAAGGTCGCCATAGTACGCCGGGAATCCATAACTATCCTCGAAAGAGCCACCCGGCATACTGATGTCCAAACCTCCCAGCGCAGCACCAACTGTCGACCGTGTAGAGAAATACCAATCCGCCACCACGTACCCTTTAAAGCCCCATTCCTCTTTGAGAACATCATTCAGAAGCCAACTGTTCTCGCACGCATACTCGCTATTTAGCTTGTTGTACGAACACATGATGCAGGCAGCATGCGCATCTTGTACCGTCGCTTTGAAAGCCGGGAAGTACAACTCTCTCAAAACCCTCTCATCAACAACCGAATCCCAAGCATCCCACTCCGGATCCACCCCAAAGCGATTAGTCTCCTGATTATATGCCGCAAAATGCTTCGGACAAGCCAACATCCTCTGACTCTGGATCCCCAACGTCCCAGCAACAGCCATCCTCGCAGTGAGAAATGGATCTTCGGATAACGTCTCGGCTGCTCGTCCCCATGCTGGGGAGCGCAGGATGTTGATCGTGGGAGCGAGGACCACGTTCCGGCCTTTGGATTTGTGCTCTTGAGCCAAGACTTGGCCGTAGGCGTATTGGAGGGAGGTGTTCCATGAGGATGCGGCGACGATAGGTGCTGGAAATGTTGTCACGTTGTCGAGGTTGTTTCCTACGCCTGCTGGTCCGTCGCCCATGCATACTGAAGGGATTCCGAGGCTGTCGTTGCCGCTAATGTGGCCGATGCATGCGGAGATACCGGTCCCGTGGTCATCGAGCTGTAGTTGTTTTGTGAGATGAAAGGAAGTTGAGATTGAGGGTTGGGGAACATACGACGGTGTCTCCTTGAACCATGGCATATTTCTGGGTGGTATTCAGTTGGAGCATGAAAAGCTGCAACCTTTCCTCCGCGGGCTGTGACTTGTCAAGCCATGGCCGATCAGCAATCGTCAAGTCTGCATTCGCTGACCCAAGGTTGGAAGCAAGGAGGCATGCAGCAGCCAGAGCGAAGCGAGCAGCTTGTATGGAAGTAAACATTGTGAAGTGTACTCAGACGATTAGGCCACAGAGAAACATACAGACTAGATTCCAACATGGCATAAGTTCAAAGTTATACTACATCACCCACTTTCCAGTTCATGTTGCCCCATGCTCCATGGGGGAATAGAGGGATGATCGTCCATGGCCCAGTATACCGGTCTCTTTCAATACACGATCTCAGGGATGTTCGTCCCAAGTGCCCGAGTCAGGCAAACTCCTAAATCAATCAAGTACCGGGCGTCACTAATAATTCAAGTCAAATATCCGCCAGGTTATCTGTGGAGAGTAAGCTTTCAGATTGCTACTTTCGCATTGCTGATTGCTGATGATGGCCCGGCAATTTGAAGTCACCGATGTGGACTTTCCAAGAGTGGGATGGTTCATCTCAACTTCTTGTTCTAATCAATTTTGGGGAATTGACTTCGGCGCTGTGGAAAGCTTCAGTAGCTTGAACCCGTAGAGTGGGATAGAAAAGCTTAGAACATCTCTGTTGGGTGGACATCGTCTGAACGTGCTTCTAGATTGTAGTACAGGTTTGTGGGGAGGAAATATTTTCCCTCAGAATCCCAAGCGACATCGAGCCGAAACCTTCCCTAGCTATCAGATGTCCGACAGTTGTAAGTACACGATCTCCATCTAAACGAAGGGCTGAAGTTGCGTTTCTCATTCGCAACTTCACTTCAACCCCCAAAATAAAAGCCTAGGAAGACCCCGCACCGGCAACCAAAACTACCCCGCCATCTCTACGATCACTTCCTCCCTACACATTTCCCTCCAAGCCAACAACCGTCGTATCAGCATGACTGAAAGTCCTCAATCCCGTCCTCGTAATCTTCAATACAGATTTGCAATTCGGATCAGGACAAGCTACCAGACCATCTGATGATATCCAGTCGTGCTTGTGCGTTTTCCGCTGTTTCGCTGCGAGGAGAGGTAATACAGCCGCTAAATATTATCAGTGGAAGCCGTTATGAGAGAGAAATCATATAAAAATTGGAGAAGAACTCACAGAGACTGTAGATACTGATTCCCTGTCCGGGAGGCAGATATAGCATCTCACCCTGGAGAGTGAAGTAATCCCCTTCCTTCGCGCCACAGAGGATTCTTTCTCCAGGCGGACACACGACTTCCACTTTTAAATCGTAGAGCTCGAACGAATCGTCTGTCATTTTTGCTGATCCTTGGAAATGATTCTTGGCTTAACAAACAATAAATTTGCCTCGAATGTTAACTATTCGCTAACATCAAATATCGAAGTCATTCAGCAAGCCGGCATCTTTGACAGCCACATGCTAGCGATCACCGGCATTCAAGAATGCCAGCGATAGCGCTATAACTGAAGGCCGGGGTCTCGCTGTTAGCCCCTAAGATAATGGTGGGTTTAGCGCCCGAGACTCTTGTCAACTACCCATAACTTCAGGCATGAACACCCCATCATTCAACCTAAACCCAGCCTCCGCAAACATCTTCTCCCACATCTCGTTATCTGAGAAAGCATAATTGCCAACAACCTCCGAGTGGCCGCCTATCTGCCCCTCCTCTCCTCGTCCCCCATTTTCCATATCCATGGCTTCGGGGCCGTTGCTGCCGGAGGTTCGTCTAGTCAGGTACGAGCTCGAGCTGGAGCTGCCAGTGTCCAAGCTTTGCGCTGGCTGAGTGTTGTGGTGAGTAGTGGGCGGAGTCTTCATGGCTTGATAGTTATCGACGACTTTTGCGAGAAAGCGGGCTTGCATTGCGCATCCAGTCTTTTGAGCTGCACATTGGTCTTTGAATGTTTCTGAGGCTTCTCGAATGGAGTTGATGGCAAGCACTTCGAGATCTGCTCGTAGAAATCCCGGGACCGAAAGAAGGAGCTAGATTGGGCGTCAGCCGTACTCATTTGAAGTGATATTCTGGCTGATAGCCTACCTTGATGAGAAATGTTGCAGCGTATGCAGTCATGACATGAACAGAGTCTTGAGCAAAATACAGTAATTTCAAAGGTCCAAATTCCTGTGATATCAACTCTAGCATACCAACAGCACTGGTAAAGCATAGCCAAAGAGCTTGTTTTGACGGAGATATGCCTTCTTTGCATTGGTTTGGTAGGTCTTGTAGCGAGCAAGAGTTGAGCAGCAGGCGAACATGCAAGCCATAAAAGCGAACCAGAAAGTGCTGGCAAGGAGAGACATCATCTGCTCAGGTCAGCAAAGCATCGCAGGCTCGCGAGGATCTCCAAACCTTGATCAAACAACGAATACCACTTTGTTTCCCACCTCGATATCTCCGAGTTCAAGAGCTTCAACAAAGTTTCAGGTCGGTTCTGAGATGAACCCGGTCGACCTAGAAACACAAGTTCGAGCATTTCGCTACTCATGATTCTCAGGCGGACAAAGGCTACTAGAAGCAAGTCTACTCCTGGGACCGCAAATTCATTCAGATGCCACCTATCGCTGTCTTGCACCATGTCGCTCTGCTCGATCATCCATGGTTTCCCCATCTGGGAGCTCAGGCTATCATTTCAGTCAATTTCATGTCATCACCATGTCAGACGACTTACCTCCTGTCGTAGACAAACAACACCAGCCAAGTCCTCTGGATATTCCGATGCTCCCTTACATCAAGTTCAGACACATTCCCACCTGCCCCACACAGATCAGGCATTCTGTGCCATCCCATCTCGATACACATCCGAATTGCATACCCAACCAGCAACCACGTCCTAGCCTCTTCAGGTTCTTTCCAATACGTCAATACTAAGATGCCTTGTACAATCTCGACGGATTTCTCTCCTTTGATGAAAGCTTTGCCAAGAAGTTTCTCCGTGTGGGCTTGTAATTGAGCATGCAGTGGTGGGTGGAAAGCCTTCGACGAGGCGGATAGAATCGCTGAGAGTAAAAATGATGACTTCTGTTGTATATAAGTGAAAGTATGTAAGTTAGGGTCGAATTGGCTGATATATGGATTGAGGCAGCGCATGAAGCTGAGATTTCAAGTCAGTCTTGGTCGCCAACATCGTACAGGAGAACAAGACTCACTTATCAAAAAGCCCCAGAGCGATAGGATAAGACAAGAGATTACAGAATATTGGATCATCAGTATCTAATGACTCTTTCGGCGGAGCTTTTTCGTTCCTATAAGAAGGCGTAGAGTCTGTTGTGAGGAGGTTTGGTATTGACAGCACATTCTGAAGCGAGAAATGCCCAGACTGTGCTTCTTTGCTGAGTAAATTGGAAGGTTGAAGACTATCTGAGATACTCCATCTTTCCGAAACGGATGGAAACTGGGATTCCGTTCTCGAAATCCAGGCTCTGTCATCCTGGACCCTTTCATCAACGACATGTTGAGTGGGGTCTTGTTGCCGAGCAGGACTTCCGAAATATTCTCCTGCGGTCGCTGGACTTTCTGAATCTTGAGGCTGCAATTTTGGTCTGCCACAATTAGTTTTCGGGCGATGGAGAAGTAGTGAGGGCGGAAGATACCTCGTTGATTTTCGACCCCGACGATGTTTTTCGAACACACAGTCCAGTGACTTCCGTGCGCAACGCTCACAGACCGTATTTGGACTTTCAAGTCGGCATTTCATCTTTACCCGACGACATTGTAAACATGCTATCTCACTATAATTTGCGTCAGCCAATACGTTTCGATGCGTCGAACAAAAAGGAGGAGACTCCACCTGAAGCCTTTGGCAGCTAGCTTGCTCATGTTTAGGACCAAAATTTGTGATCAAAGTATTACTTGTGAGGATGAAGACATTGCAAAGCTTGAATCAAACTCGCCCACAGACTCGCATACCGAGAAGTCACGGAGAATTTTGGACTCGACCAATCGAGTCTTATCTTGACCAGCGGGGTGGTCAAGGTCGACAGTGGGATGGCTTATACCCCACTTTCCCCAACCCACATGGTTACACTTTCGGCCAGGCACTCATGGCACGACATGCCGACGTTGAGCCATTGTAGACTCTTGTTGGCGCAAGTCCCTTGAGATAAGAGCTTGACAAAATATTATTCGTACATGATCAACTCAGAAGTGAAAACGTATCATTGTCTATATTCGGCACCACAATCACCCATCTCTGCGAAGACATCCCTTGCTTTACACTTATCCAGGATTTTCTGTATGCCAGCTTGATCTTCCTCGTCCAATATAAACTTGTACACTTCCAAATTCTCGTCCACATGCTCACTGATACCCATTCGTGCGCCGATGATGACAGCACCAACATAATCGTGGTCAAGAATCCACCTTACTGCTGTCGTCGATATCGAAGTATTGTACTTCTTTCCGATCGAAGATAGAATTGAAAGAAGTTCTTGGAACAGGACCCAGCCTCCCCATACTTCGATCATCTCGAAATATTTCCTGTGGCTTGGAGTCATGTTCTTGTCGAAGAGGTTCGGGGCTGGCTTGTTCAGCCATTTGTCTGCTAGGAAGCCGCCACACTGTTTGTAAGTCAGAACTGCTGAGTCGAGTCAGTCAGAAGCGTCTAAGTACTTACCAGGGAGCCGTATGTCAACAATTTCACATTGTTCTTCCTGCAACTAGCTGCCATTTTGAATGTCGGCCGGAGATCAATCAAGGAGAACTGCGTAGCATGTCAGAAATGTCTGGAGGGGTTGCTTGAGCCCGCTTGCCTGAACCTGATTCGACACGACTTTCACACCTGCTTCCACTAACTCGTCCATTCTCTGTGTGTCAAAGTTACACAGCCCAAGATTCTGGACTTTTGGGTGGTTCGCAATCAACTTTGCAGCTTGGACATATTGGTGGTCATCGTACTTTGTCAAGTTAGCCAGAAGACATTGGGCACATGGAATTCCTTACATCTTGCCAGTGAAATTGAAGTAGCTCGATGCTGTTGGCTTCGATATTCGCGGCTCGCTGACTGACGTTGGAGTCGATGAATTCTGGTGAGACTTCCACAGATCCAAATACGCAAAGTTTCGTTGCGCAGTAGATTTCACTGCTGTCGGGCTGAGAGGATCGGAATTGACCCTTGCAGTATGTCAGAAATCAGCACTTAATTTTGACAGACATAGACTTACGAATGTAACTTCTGCATCACCATAATGATCCGCCATATCTACAAGACGTTTTAGCAGTTTTCTGGGTTGGGTCTGGGAAGCATAGTTTTACCATACGCAGTGAACCCAGCATCAACGTGCTTTCGAAAATCAGCATTGATCTGTGCTCGGGAAGCTGTCCCCCACGCGGGACTCGAGAATTGCCATAACCCAGCAAACATCCTCGGAACCTCCAAACTTCCAAGCTGTACAGTCTCAGAGATGTGGTTTCTTTTGCGTGATGACTGAGTAGCAATTTGCCTCTTCTGCGGCAAAACACTTCCTCCTCCTTCGAACTCAGCCAGTCTGGTGTATCCTCGTGCGAAAGCAAACTTCAACTCCTGGTCTTCGTGTGATGAAGACCAAGCACTGAGGGTGCTTCTGAGACCTTTGAGGATCTCCTGCTCTGAGGAAGTCATTGCTCTCGAGCCCGATCCTGTGAGGAGCTCTTTCTGGACAGCAGTAACTGCTTGCACGATATCTCCATCGATCGATGCAAGAGAATCGAAAAGCTGTTTATCGGCAACAGCGTCTTTCCCAAACTTAGATGACAGCTCTTGGAGCACGTCCGTGAGAGTTTTGATGCTCTCAAATCCAAATCCACAGCCCATGAGACACCGAACCCGGCTCTGCGTCTCGAAGAACGAACTATTAGGCACTATACTGGTCTCATTATTTTTGAATACGTCGGATAGAGTTGATGCAGGCTTTGTTGATATGAGATATTTTGCAGCGAGATCGTGGAAGTGTGAGGTGAGGTTTTGTTCAAATCCGAGAAGTCCCCGCACAATGCCTCTCAGAGCATCGGGAGGTAGGTTTGCAATAACAGTATCTGTCATCATGTTGACATGAGCTGCTTTCGCTTTGCCTTTTGGTGCATTGCCACCGTTCGCACTTGAGAGTGCCATGGTGAGCGGGTCGTCAATGATGGTCGTGCAGTCCTTCAATTGAGGGTCGATGGTGAAAAGAATTCGATTCTGGACGAACAAGCGAATGTATCAGAGTGAGAAGTTGAATTCTGTGAAAGAAGAGAATCCGTGCCGGGATATCGAACCTACATCTCGTACATTTGTTCAAGTCGTCACGATCTTACACGACATGCCGGTGTTCATGCAGGATCAGAGCTTAGCGTCGGCCAAATATCTCCACTTCCTGTTCTGAAGCGATCCGCAGGTGGCGCCGGCGTTCAAAACCTTTATCCCACTTTAGATTGCCGGTACTTATCTTGACGACCGCAAGATGATCCTAGAAATGCGGATACCATTTGACTAATGTATAAGACCATGGAGATGGTTCGTGTTAGTATGCTAGTCAGTCAGCATCTCCGTCTTGGAGTCACATAATTGTCGACCTGAAACTTGGGACATTCAAATCGTAGGACCTCACGATGTCAATCGGATCTTCGCCCACGATGAGCTACGCCGGTGAGAAGCCCTTCATGAAGGATCCTGGCTTCGTTGCCCAGGACTCGTCGATCCATGATCTGGAGGAGGGGACGAATGAAGAGCAGCAACTCAAGCGCAACATGGGCGCGAGGCACATCAACATGATCGCCATCGCTGGAATGATCGTAAGTTTTGAAAGCTTCTTGATCCTCTTGATACATGGAAAGTTGACTGATTGACTTCCAGGGAACTGGTCTTTTCCTGAGCTCCGGGAAGACAATTGCCAAAGCTGGTCCAGTTGGGGCACTCTTGGCATATATTTTCATGGGATTCATTACTGCTGGTGTCTCATACACGACTGGAGAAATCACAGCTTTCATGCCTGTCACTGGTGGATTCGTTCGCCATGCCACTGCCTTCATGGAGCCTGCCCTTGGAGCAGCGACCGGATGGAATTTCTGGTACACAATGGCTATTTCTGTACCTGCAGAGTTGAGTGCTGCGGCAACCTTGATCCAATTTTGGAACACTTCGGTCAATCCTGCTGTCTGGATCACAGTCTTCCTCGTTGTCATCGCAGCACTGAACTTTTGTGGGGTCAAATTGTATGGCGAGGTGAGTTCCACGTCATATCTAGAGTTAAAGTCTGTACTGACTAAAATCAGTCCGAAGTCATTTTCGCATCCATGAAGATCGCTTTGATCATCGGACTCATTCTCGCAGGAATCGTCGTCGATCTCGGTGGTGGACCAGATCATGAGAGAATAGGCTTCCGCTACTGGCGCAACCCGGGTGCTTTCAATAGCTACCTGGTTAATGGAAACACCGGAAAATTCCTGGCCTTTTGGTCTTCCTTGATCAGTGCGGCTTTCAGTTACGGGAATATTCAGGTTGTTGCCCTCTCCGGTACAGAAACACAGAATCCTCGTAGGATCATTCCGGAGGCGACGAAGAAGACATTTTATCGAGTGTTCTTCTTCTACGTGCTGAGTATCTTCGTCGTAGGCTTACTTGTGTAAGTGAACCCACTCAACCATGAGCTGGGAGCAGTGAGCTGACCGTAACAAAGCCCATACAACCTAGATAAGCTTCAGACCTCGACAGGAACAGCTCAACAATCGCCATTCGTGATCGCTTTCCAAGAAGCAGGAATCAAAGCTCTGCCATCGATCATCAACGCGGTCGTCACCACGTCTGCAATCAGCAGTGGATCTGCCTGCATCTTTCTCGCCTCGCGGACGCTCTATGGGTTGAGCGCCGATGGACATGCCCCCAAGGTATTTTTGAATTGCAATCGATGGGGGACTCCGTTCTGGGCAGTCGGACTCAGTCTGCTCCCATCTCCTCTTGTCTACCTCACCGTCAGCAACAATGCCTCGATTGTTTTCGGATGGTTCGTGAATATCACGACTGTTGCAGGCCTTATCGGGTGGATTGTTATTCAAGTTACCTACCTCAAGTTCTTCTATGCTTTGAAGAAGCAAGGTATCTCTCGTGATGGTTAGTCTCTTCATTAACCTTCAGAAATCCTAGGCTAATCGGTGTTCTAGAACTGCCATACAAGAGCCCGCTTCAACCATACACAGCCTGGATCACCCTCCTCATGGTGTTCCTTGTTATTCTGTTTTCCGGTTTCGACGTCTTTTTCCCTGGGAACTTCAGCGCGTCAAGCTTCTTGACATGTTATGTCAACATCGCAATCTTTGCTGGTGAGGTCCTTCTCGTGAGCTCGTATTGATATCCTAGCTGACTTCACCTTGCTAGTACTGTATATCGTGTTCAGGATTCTGTTGAAGTCTAAGGTTATATCCATGGATGATATTAATTTTGGGTCTGAGCTTCAGTCAATCAGGTACTGGAAGGAGGCGGAAGCTGTTGAAGCTGAGAAATCGCACACTGGCTTGGCAAAAAGGGTCTGGAACAAGATATTTTGAGCAAAGGTTGACAGGCATAATGCAGCGCCTTAAAATCCGTATCTTTGCCTAAATACCACAGAAATATCAGACACTAACGCCTTTTCATTTCTCGCTTCAATATTCCAACTTCTTGATTTTCGCATGTTTACCCACCCCTCGCTTGAGGTCGAGAACTCGAAAAGGGCTGACAAGTTCATTCCTAATCACTTCAACCAAGCATCGAATTCAAACAATAAGTAAATGGCATTTCCTGTAGTATATAATGGTAAAAAAAAAAAACAATTCAAGCGCAATTGCGACCCTGACGATCTGCCGTTCCCGTCTTCATTCTTTGTGGGGTAGTGAGTCATAATCCCAGCTCGCTTTAGCTGTTTGTGACTCACAACCAGCATCGTGTTACATCATAGTCCTTCATCTCATCGTAGTACTTATAGCCAAATAAGCAGAAAATCTTTAATTCATCAGTCAACTTGAAGCATAAGTCCATCAGACAAAGCAATTTGGCGCAGAGGAAGCGCGCGGGGCTCATAACCCTGAGGTCCCTAGATCGAAACTAGGAATTGCTATCATTGGACTTTCCTTTTTGGAGTCTTTTGACTTCCACCCTCATTTGTGTATACTTTGATTTGGTCCTGTGATTACTTCTATTTCCTCTTCATTTCGTCATTGTTCAGAGTGTCTGTTCAACATTTTTTTGCTCAGCAGACTTTTTTTTAGGTCTCTAGCTCGCTTATGAGTGGGGACGATAAAAAAAACCTTTCGGGGCTGTATTCGCTAAAGCTCCAGGCTTTGTTTTCTTCACAACCAAGTAGTTCAAGGGCACTGGCACGGGAGGGCTGTGCCAGCTCCTGGTGCATTTCCTCTCAGCTCTCTGCACTCCTTCTCGGAAAGGAGGTCAGATCTTTCACACGAAGGCCAACGAGGCATATTTTCTCTGGAATTCAAGGCTCGTATTTTCTCCTTCTCTTCCTAGCGCAACTATCTAAGAGCGAAACGAATAGTAACATTGAATGTCATTGCCGAGCTTCTTCTCGGATTTCTTGATCTATCGGAACTTGCACTGGATCGTTGGCGATCACACCTTCCTGCTTCTGGAACTGTCCTGTTCTCACCTCACTCGGTGCGCGACTGTGATATACTGAACGTACTCTGCTTGCATCACGGGAGCTCGTTGCGTAACTGACTGATCGGGAGTGTCGTCGAGATGTCCACTGCCTTCCGGGCTTAACCTCTTCCATGCTACTGGTACTGTTGTCCACTGTCTCCTCAGTCTCAATGGATTGTGTTCCCCATCTAGGATCATCGCATATCTGCTTTCCGAGCTTCCCTAGCAGGACGCCAACAGCGACGGGGCCGATGATGGTGTTGAGTACGATAGCCCATGCCGCAGTGATAAATGCTGTCTCGGACATGAAAGGTGTCTGATTCAATCCAATCTGAATGATCAATAGACCAATCTCTCCACGGGCCACCATCGCCATTCCCAGCAGTGTCGCTGGTGCCCAGGTCTGTTTAGCGAGCGCACGCGCTTTGGGGATTGGTCGTAAAGACGTTAGATCAGCAACAGGTACGACAATACCTACGGCAGCCTACAAAAATGTGTCAGCATATGTGCCAATACCCAAACCCAACTATTTTTAGGCAAAGACGGAACTTCTCTTACCTTGGCGATGACCATGAGGATCGAGAACACCAGACCTTTCCAAAAAGCCTGTGCGGTCCAGAGCTTCTTGAATGGAATGGCAAATCCAATGCTTGCGAAGAACATGGGTTGTAGAACATAAGTCTGTGCTCCAAGAAAGTATTTCTCAAAGGTGTGTACGAATGTTGGCGTCTTTCCAGGGTCAGTCTCGCCATGTTCGCGGCTCATGACAACGAAAGGTGCTTCCGGATGTGTGCATGGTAGACTACTGAGGAATGTCCCAGCAAGGAATGATCCGTAGAGAACGCTGGCGCCTGCAAAACTGGCAATGCTCAGGAAAGCAGAGAGAACCAAGACCATCAAAATGACGTTCGATACGTGCTTGAAGCGGATGAAGCGATGTTCGACATACCAGCGGAACAATGGTCCGAACAGGTAGGTGGCCGAGAGGGGCGAAAGGACTCCCACTACCAGAGAATTAGCTTGTTCAATACAATTACAAGAAGAATAACTCGGAGAATAAGTTATCGAGTGACGGTGAACTTACTGGCGACTGCTGCCACGATGGGCCTTCCGATGAGCCATCCAAGATTGACGCCAGCACCACCCGCGAGTGCTCCAAGATTGTGGATGACACTTTGAAATGTTAGCACTACATTGTAGCTAGAGTTTGAAAAGCTGGAATGCCTCTCTTACCTTGCCATGATCAAACCCGAGACATCGTCAAATACAGCAGCACTGATCAACACTGTACCGACCTTGGACTGGGAGAAATCGAAACTCTTCGATGCGCTGTTGATGACAACAAATGTGGTACCGAGAGACGTCGTAGAAAGAGCTGCGCCGATAATGAAAACTTCCACGGCACCTATTCAATGTTCAGTGAACAGATCGTTGAGAAACAGATTTTCGCGGAGACATGAACATACCATACCCAAAGCCTACATAGAGAAGCGCATAGCATAATGCTATAGGTATCATAACTCCAATAGAAGCGGCAAACAAACTCAACCAAAAGTTCTTCTTTATCAAGTCCAGCCGAACAGTGAGACCACCTGCAAAGAGCACGTCAGCGAGAGACCTCTGCATAGAGGAGTTTGGGGTACTGGATCCGATAATTCTCTACCCTTGCCGCTAGATACGTACCTTCAAAGATGATCAGGATCAAGCCAATGTATCCCAAGCTAACAAAAGTCTCCTGCCAGTCCAGTGGCATGATATTTCCGACCGGTAAACCGTATATAAGACCGACCACAATTTGACCTATGAGTCCAGCCCGGAAGATTTTATCTGAAATCCATTCTGCTATGGCGAGGAAGAAGAAGAACGATATCAGGACCAATAGAGGAACAACTGCAAATGAAGATTAGATACGGATGATTGGTCCCTTGAGAAAACACCATTGAGAGTGTCGAGCGTAGAAGACTTACTCTTTGGTTCATGGTACTCCAGGAACCCCTCCGTGGAGGCATTTGTCATTTCTGCGATTGGTGCCATGTTGATTATTCGGTCGATACAGTCTCTATATTTTTATTCCTAGGGGCACTCATAATTCTCGAAGCGGTGGGAGAAGGCTGATATGTAGTCTTCCAGACCAGGCTAGACCGTGCTCAACTTTTGAATCATAAATCAAGAGCCTTGCTTGACACGCCAATAATTGCCATAAATATACCCCCAAACACTTGGGCTCGCAATGGCACTGAACCAGAACGGCAGATATTCCTTTTCTCGTCTCAAGTTGCCGCTTTGAATGAGACTTGTTTTGCCCTGATCTTCTCTTGATCCAGAAATGCAGCGATAACGCGAGCGTTCAGGAAGTCATGTCCGGGTCGGAGTTTCATGCGCAATGCTTATCTTCCATCTGCCCTCCATCGGAATCCCAGAATAGTGTCCCAAAGTTACCCCATGTCTGCATGTTGTGTTGACAGTCTCCAGATTGAGAAACCTACCCCAAACAGTGCACTGTAGATACCAAGATATACCAAGATACCAAGATACCACCAAGAGATTCCAAGGCCAGCCCACCCATCTGGCTGGACAGCGTGGGGGTCTTGAAACATTCAAGCAATCACATGTTTCATTATCGTCGAAAATGCACACTGGTGGTGTTTGCATTGCCTCTTGTCCAACATCAATCTGTCAGTGTACTGGTCTCCAGATTTTGCCACATGTAGTCCAATATCTTGGCTTTTGAAACAAAACTGACTTGCGTGACAGGTCACTAACAAAGACAATGCTTGATAAGACGAGGCAATGCAGGAGAGTCTTAGAAAAGCCAATGGCAGGAAGGAATGTTGAGAAGGAATAGGCAAGTCTTCTGACTGTTGTCGTCGCAACCCTGTGGGCTGGCTGAAGTACGTTGAGGATCACTATCTTCGCTTCTCGTGAAGAGTGACCGATGCAGCATAATGAATAGATAGCTGGCAAGAGGCGCATCGGAACAGTAGTGAATTCAGTGTTATTATTCGTGGCGCGTTCCGACAAACCTGCCTAAAGGATGATAAGGAGGGAGCGAGCCTGTCAAAGAAACGAACGAGGCTTGCGAGATCACGAAAGATAACCAAGGAGCACCTGATACAATATCTCAACCAACAAGCCCATCTCCCGAGTCACGTCTCCACAAACCCCCTTCCAAGGAAAGTAATGCCAGACTCAAGCAGCCCAAGCGAGGCCGAGGCGGTAGGCAAATATCTTGTTTCTTATCTCGCCTAGCAACATTCTATAATTTCTGAAACCTAGGGTTTGGCCTGGCGCGAACCACCACAATCTCCTCATGGCATTTCTGTCAAAAACTCAGACTCCACGGACGGAACAGACCTAGTGTCAAGGCGGCTCAATCTGCCCAGCCCTTGGGAATCTATTTTTGATCACAGATCTCTTCCCTCGAGGCTGTGCGTGAACCACTTGGCGATGGGTGCCCGACCCCCTGGGGAAACCACATTCGCTTCCGAAGGTCCGTCACGGCAGGCTTGGCTGGGGACGCCACATGGTTTTGTATTCGACGAGAGCTCGATGTGTTCGACTTTGAAACCTGTTCTCCATCTATGGCTGGGGACGACCATCTATCACCGCCATTCCAAGGATCAATGGTTTTCTAAGTGGCTTGCAGCTGCCATCTTTATCGGAATCACTGAAATCGATAACACTTCCGGATGGGATTGATGAGTGAGAACCATAGTCGATCGGGAATATCATAGCAGACGAGAAGTACAAAAGACTAAGCTGATCAATTATAATGGTATAAAGCTCCGATAAGTCACTGTGCCACCGCCTAAATTTCCACGACATTGTACGCTCTCGAGCCACTCAGCAGCATCTCAGTATCCTCGGAACCTTTCGTTATTATTACATCACATTAAACGGCTTGTCCCTCCTCAGTCTTCGCCCTCTTTTCCGAGTCAACCGGAACAGCTACATCCTCCACTGTATCCGCACCATGTGTGATCGACTTGTTGAGATCATCTGGTAACGTTCCGAGAGCGCGCTCACCGAATAGCAAATCGATCTCTTCGAGACTGACTTGCTTCGTTTCCTTGAAGAGAAAGAAGACGACGGGGAATGTGACGACGATATTCCACGCTGCATGGTGTTAGTTAGAAGCTCCGACAAGTGGGGGAATGTATTGGAGGGACAGATGACTTACCAACGAATAGGAAGTAGAACTTCCATGTCAGTTCCTTGAGAGCTGTAGGTGAGACTTGAGCCCAGAATGTCGATACCTAATCGTAGTTAGTATCATGCGCAACAACTTGATGAAGCATTGAATCGCTTACCAGCCAGTTTCCGATACCGGTGGCAAACGCGTTTCCACGAGCTCTGATCTGCATGGGCATGACTTCCGACATGTAGACCCACGAGATTGGTCCCCACGAGACTTTGCATCCGTTAGTGCTGTTCTTGCCTGACTGTGGGACGGAGCGAAGGTAAAGTGATGGACTTACAGGAGAAGATAACAGTGACACAGAAGAGGAAAAAGACGCCAGCGATCGAAAGACTCTTCTGTGGATTCTCGGTGTCGATCTGACTGTTTACAACTGCTTCGCAAATCAAAGCAATGGTGATGCCGATAGTTCCCCAGAGGAGAGGCTTGCGGCGGCCAATGCGGTCGATCATGAAGACGATAAATATGAGATCTAGCCCTTGGTAAGCTAAAGTCACAGAAATCTATCGATTGAAGACCTTACTGGCAAGTGGACCCATGCAGTTGTAAATACCTGCAACGAGCAAGTTTCTATTACCTGTGATACCTAGAGCATCATACATTGTTGTTTGGTAGTATCCGATAACGTCTGCATTGGTTAGTACTTGTCTGACCATGTTCACTCGCTAAACTTACTGATTCCGGTGAATTGCGTGAAGCACTGCACAGCAACACCATGGAACAATCTCGTTCTCCACTGCTTGACAGTGAACATGATCCTCCAGCCTGGCACTGTGATGGCTTTCTCAGCTGCGATGGTTGTCTTGATCTCATGGAACTCCTGCATGACTTCATCGTCATTGGCACCAGTGAAATGAAGTTTACGAAGAACTCTAAGAGCTTCCTCCTCGCGGTCCGTCTCCATGAGATGACGGGGACTCTCAGGCATGAACATGATTCCAGCAGCAAGAATTGCGCAAGGCAAGCATTGGAATGCTAATGGAAGACGCCATTGAATACTGCTTGACGCCGGAGCTGTTCCGGAACCGTAGCCAACCCATGTGGAACTGTCAAAAGTCAGATGTGGTGAAGTATTACAACGCCGGCTAGACTTACACGATGAACCCAATACCGATCATTTGCTGGGAAAGCCCAACGATGAATCCTCGAATCTTCGGGGCCGCACACTCAGAGTTATACACTGGTACAGCCATTGACAGCAGACCGACGGCCCATCCAGTCAAGATCCGACCGACGAGAATCATAGCGAGATTCTGCGCTGCGCATTGAAGGATGGCTCCAACGAGACAGATCAAAGACCCCATAAGAATGGTGATCTTTCGTCCAAACCTGTCCATGGTAAGACCGCCCTGGAGGGCACCAAACACAGCACCGCCATTGAAAGTTGAGTTGATAGCTCCAATGATAGGCGAATCTTTCGTTGTGTTGAAGAAAGCGAGGAAATTCTTGCTGGCGATGACATCTGTCATAACACCAGCATCATATCCGAATAGGAAGGATCTGTGAATCCATAAGTGCGAATTCGGTCTGTGAAAAGTTCTCAAACTCACCCAGTACACGCAAACAGCGCAAGCGAGATATTGAAAAGTTTGCCCATGTTGTAAGTTGTTTTTGAGGCTTAAAAGCGCAATTGCTTGGAACAATGAGAAGACATCTCGGAAAGCACTTTACCCGTTGCTTATATAGTCTTTTTCAACCTCGAGTGTCGATGACTTTGCGAACGTCTAGCACCAGAAACTATCGGGCCTTCAAAAACAGCTGATTACCGCGAGCCCAAATGGCCTTCTGTTAAAGATCCACATTGGGAAATACCGATTTCTCCTTGGCTGGAGGAGATGTACCCCCATGGATATTTTTCCGGGGATAGAGAACCGCCCACCTGTTTGCTTTCAGGCTAAATGGAGAACGAGGGGACATGGGGGAGGATGCCGAGAACCGGGTCGCACGTGATGCCGTATGAAGTACAAAAAGGCCTGAAAAAATCTTGGGAAATGGCTCGTATGATCCGATGGTACCACTCGTAGGAAAAGTGAAATGTAGAATCTACTATCCTTAACCTGAATCCCGCTGGCTGTTTAGTGGCGATACCTTCACAACTGACCTCGAGAAAAGAAGGTTGGTCCCATGCTTTCGAAGATCAGGACATGTCGAATAGTGGGTTCGTAACATTGAAGACCCTGGGATCTTAGATGAGGCGAAAAATTCTAGCTTCAAAACTTGCGCTCCAATCATGTTGCGACGTGCAATCAGGGAACTGGATTGTCTCCTGATGAACAGGGGCGAGATCTCGAGCCCGTAGAAAGTCACCCATGGAGTCGGGAAGACCACCACCGTCATCTTCAGCACTTATGCCGTAGTTGGCATTCAATAATGGATCAGGATACTGGTTTTTAGTGGTCAAAAAACCAGCAAAGAGAGGCATCAGGTCAAAAATTACGGTAGGCATGACATTGGGAAGCCTGAAGGCTGGGTCGGTCAGCACTTGTCTACTTGATATCAGGCTAAATGCAGAGTCGAGGCCGCTCCCTCGCCAAAGGCCTCCTTTTTTGTTTGTTTCGATCCCACTTTACGTATCTCCCGAATCTGTTCACCTCAAGAACTTCTTTGGATACATTAATCAGTAAATCTGTGAGATGAAGCACCCACAACTGCATGGAATGTTCGGTTCACATCCTATGATTTCTATCTACCATATAACCTTATACAAGTACTTTACAAATTGCACCATCCATTCCCACTCCCGCTGCGCTTGCTATCCTCCCTCTCCCGCCATCCATCCAACCCATAGTAGAAGCGAAAGGAAAGCCACCCGAAGCCCAAAAGAAAATCAAACAAAGTATCGAAAAAGAAAGACATTACAATTCATCAATCATCAATCCTCCAAACCAACCTAATTCAGATCGGTACAGTTAATCCCAGATCTTCTGCAGCCGCAGCACAGATGTCTCTGCTGTCTTCCCTCTCTGCCAAATCGGATCGGATCGATGACGCTCGCTATGCTCTATGTACGTGTTTTTAACACCGTCTTTATGCAATTTTTGGTACAGACAAGACCAGACTTTTTGTACGACTCCCGCAATGATGATGCGTAGCAAATTAGTATGTGCGCCGAGATATGCCAGAAGAGCGAGAAGGTTTATATAGCTGGCCATCGATTTCGTAGTCCATCCGTCCATCGACCGTAGAGGACGTCAGCAAGTTGTTTGGTGTGCTCCATCCCTGGGACAACTTGGCCGGGTAGGTTGTTGAGTCGTTCTGGATCAGGTTGCATGCTGGTTTGTCTTCGACGGTGCGATTTCAGGTGTGGATTGTTCTGGGCTAGTACAAGCTTGGTAGGTGATTTTTGTGGTGTTCCTTGAGGTGTGCCGTCTCTGCTCGAGGCTTTGGTAGGTGACAGCAGTGATGAAAGCTTGGGATCGTTCTGAACTCTCTCGATCATGGCCTTCAACAATTGATATTCTCCTTCAGGGTCAACGGCGTCTAAAGCACTCCAAGCATCAGCTAGCCGTGATAATGCCTCCCTCTTGGCCTGGTTGCCTGTCTGAGCATGAAGCTCCTGGAATGATGGGTCCACAATTTTATTGAAGGTTCTTCGCCCTAAGACTGCCTCTTTGGTGACAGTCTCGGTCATGGGTGGTCTGTTCTCATCTCGAGTAGTAACTGGGCCAGAAACATCAGAGTTTACTTGCGCGAGTGTGGAGTTGTCCGAGACCCGACGGAATAGTCGTACGGTGGATCCTGTATTTCCAAAATTCATATCCGGTTGCAGGGGCCGCTTCTGACTGCTGGCTTGTCGTTGCTTGGTGGGTGATAGAAGCTGGACAATTGACGGCTGTTTACGAACAGTTCCTTTCTTCATTGTGGCCGGAGGTGGTGAAGAGTATTCGAGTGGAGAGTCCTTGAGGTCCAATCGTTTCATTGCTTCCTCGGCTCCATTTTGCACGCCTTGACCATTGGCATGTATGACAGATAACTTCCGTCTCTTTGTGGTGTTCTTGCGGGGTGCTATAGTTGCTGCTTTGACCGTGTCGAAGACCCACTCATCTGGCTCATTCCTGGGGGTCATGGTGTTTCTAAATTTGTCAGCAGGGGTACCTAGTTTCCAGAAGCACCGGACTTACAATGTTTCTTCGTAGAACCTAGGATGGGAAGGACGAGTGCGACCTCCATCCCATTCTTGCTTCCTCTCTACCAGTTCTTGTAAAGCCTCAACCTTCCCAGCGCTCTTGATGAACTTGTGCCTCAAGAGCTCCTTAGCCGAGGGTCGCCTGTCGCAATCTTTGACCAGACATTGCGCGACAAAGTCCTTGAACTCTTTGCTATAATTTGAGCCCTCCAATCTTGGTGCGGGTGCTTTTGGGATGTGGAAGAGAACTTTCATAGGGTGAATGGAAGCATTCGGAGGTTCGCCGTTGACCAACTCCATAGCTGTAATACCCAGAGACCATATATCTGCCTTGAAATCATATCCAGCCTGCTGTATGACCTCCGGTGCCATCCAGAATGGAGTTCCGACAAACGTATTTCGTTGCGACTTTATGTTGGTAAGTTGCGCCGCCACTCCAAAGTCTGCCAATTTGACTTTCCCCGTGGTCGACAGCAACACGTTCGCGGCCTTGATGTCTCTGTGTATCTTTCCCTCCTGATGTAGGTATTCGAGGCCAAGCAGGAGTTCGCGACATATGATTGCGATGTGGGCTTCGTTGAAGGATCCAGGTTTGAGCTATTGCTATTAGTAAATAGCCCATGGATATACCGCAGTGCTTTGACAACATACTAAATCAAGACAGGATCCACCTCCTAGATACTCCATAACAATCCATAGCTTGTGCCCTCGGAGGAAGCTTGCTTTGTACTGGGTTACGAAAGGACTGGCGCAAGTGCTGAGGACGGAGATCTCTTGTTGAATTTCCAGGATATCATCCTCGCTGGATTCAAGATCAATCTGCAAGACGTCAATACAGATTCAACAGACGGTATATGGAGCACTCACATGCTTGATTGCGACCACTTCTCCAGTGGAGCGATCAATTGCCTTGTAAACAGTTCCAAAGCTGCCACTTCCGAGCTCCTCCAGCACCGAGTATTGATTCGCCATGGCGCCTTCCGCAGACATATTGCCGGTTTTGCAAAGCAAGAGCGTTGGGTTCTTGGAATGCGACGAGCAATTCTGACTAGAAGGAGCAGTGAAATCGAGAAGGGATGGTCAGGGAAAGTCTGGTCTTGAATTGGGAGCTGTTTGCTGTATTGTATTTCCAGTCTGCGGGCGTTGGCGAATCAACAACCAATATCAACAAATGGTGCAGGGGCCGCTCCGTGGTTCCATGTACGGCTGAATGGTTCTCAATATGTATTGCGACAATTCATAGAGTTGCGTGAAATATCGATGTATGAATAGCTTCAAAAAGCTCGCGCAGGTATGGATTCCAGCTCTCAGAAAGTTTATCAGAAGTGCAGTGCAGTACAGAACGATGTTGCATGGTCTTGCTGCAGGTCGGGTCGTCCTTCATACGGCAGGGACGAAGGACGATAACACTTGAAGCTCGGGCCACTTTCAGGGATTGCAGTTGCCCTGGGCAACCTCGCCCCTTCTATGTTCCTTGATTGGTCCACGACATTTGGTGGTCTGTTGACTTTCTCCTACCTTCGGACCCAATCCCAAAGCACTCGATTGCTACCCTACGAGGCACACATCTAAACCGTTGGATATCGCTATTGTTTTGACATATCACCACATATCCAAACAAAGCTTGGGACATCTCTACAACTACCAAAGAGCGCGCGGCGCGTCCATGTTTTTGCTGTCACTAAATTCATTGCGCTGCTTGAGCGCACATCTGTCCAACAATGCCTGAGCCGCAGAGGCTACCAACGCGATTCCCCGTCTGGTGCAGAGCCGTATTCTCGTACACAGCAGAGGTAGGGAAGAGACAGAACTGTATTTGCTGGATTCATGCGCTGACAATTGCAGACGAAACGCGACTTGGGCTTCATCGAAGGGGATCTGATAGAATGTCTGAACGCGGGGGATGGATCTTGGTGGATGGGGAGATTATTCCGGGACAAACGAATGCTAGGACATTTCCCTTCGAACTTCGTCGAAGTCTTGCCAGACAACTTTCGCCCAACAGTCCGAGCCTCGAGTCCAATGCCAGAACGTTCGCCCAGTACGAGCCCTTTCAATAATCCCACTGCTGCGAAACCGAAAACAAAAAGTGCCCGAAAACCCTTCCAATCCTATGCGCAGCCAGATACAGCGGCATTGAAGAGAGCAGAAGCCCAGAAGAGGGAAGCTGAAAGAAGGGCTGAGATGGAGGCACAAGCAAGATCTCGAGGACCTTCTCCAAATCCCATGAGCATCCATGACAACATCTCAAATGTCCCTCCACCGCATACTCGAGGCGGATACGGCTCGCGAGCACCGTCTCCAGCACCGCCTATGGAAAATGGGTACAATTATCGAGTCCCTTCTCCTGCGCCCCCAATGCACCATGGATATGGTTCCCGAGCGCCATCTCCTGCCCCGCCAATGCACAATGGATATGCAATAAGTCGAGGCCCTTCCCCAGCTCCGCCCATGAATCATGGGTACGGGTCTCGTGCACCTTCACCAGCTCCGTCGTTTGGATACCGGCCCCATTCTCGTGCAGAATCACCAAATCCGCAATTCGACATAGGCTCGTCACCGCCTCCTCCACCTCCACCGCACCGAACTGCATATACACCGCATGGCTCCACCAATTCCTTCGACCAACGACCAAATGGCTATCATACTCCACGAGCAACTTCACCATGTCCACCATCACCGAGAGAATCAGGACTGACCCCGTCCCCACTACGAAGTGCTATGGACGATGTAATGTCATCATTAGCTGACATGGGAATGTCTCGAGACACCAAGTCCCCGGACCTTCCTTTAGATCCTTGGTCACCTGAAGCATTTGATCAAACTTATATAAACGCCAGGAGAACTGCTCCTCTCCGACCCAACACAGCTATGGGCATTGGAGGTTCCACTGCGTATGATGACGGCGATGAACTATTCATGGGATCTTCAAACTCTCGCCATGGTGCCGATAAGCCCCCACCGCAACTGAGCAATTACGTTCAGAGAATGGAGAATCGGTTAAACAAGATGCACACAAGTAGCCCTCGGCCTATAGAAGATGATGAAGTACGGCCACATGTACCACCGAAGATGCATTATCCGCGCCCTAAATCTTCGATGTCTGGCAGCGTCGCATCCAGCCAGCCACCAAAGCTACGGCATCGGAAATCTGCCTACGACGTTGGTCGTTCTATGCTTGAGAGGACGTTTACTACAAAGACAAATTCTACCTCAGCATCATCTGGTAACCGCAGCACAACAACGAATGGAAGTTCAAGTACGAATGCGACTGATCGAAGTCTGATGAGTGGCACTTCTGCCGGTGGATTTTCAGCTACTAGTGCTGGAAGTTTAGCAAGGAAAAAGGAGACAGGTCGAGCTCGGGCTCATAGTGCTTTCGGTTCCAGGAAAGACAGGTTTATGGGTGTCAATGGGAGCCAAGTAGATTTTGTAAATCGGCCGGAAACGCCTGTCACTGGCATTTCTTATCACAGCAGTCATGCTTCCGGACCACCGAGAGCTCAGTCGCAAGCCGGATGGCATGGTTCGATTGCAGATTCAGACACCATGCTGGGCGGTCTAGTCGCGCCAAAGCCCAAAAAGAGTGGCTTTTTCAAGAAGATTATCGAATCTGCAAAGACCGGAGCTGCCAGTGCTAGGAGCAGTATCGCTGTTGGAGAATCGCCTAGGCCGCAAGTGCCGAACAAGATGTCCAGCGGAATCTCGTCTATCGCGGGAGGCTACGGGAATCAACACGGCCGCCATAATAGCACTGCAGCCAGTGAGATGGGCCTAGGAGGCGGGAATTCTGGCATCGACTGGGTGCAAGTGAGACGAGACGTAAATCGATCGAATTCACTAAGCCGAATTGAGCGCGTGGAGCGGAAAGAGCGGTGCCAGATGATGGACCATCCGGCGATTAGCCCAGTTGATGAGCTATTTGAGCAGTGTGACGGTGATGAAGGAGCAGATGGAAATCCTGTGGAAGAGCCAACAAACTTCCAAGCTGTGAACCTTACCTTGGTCGACAAGAACGCAAGGTTTATCAATAGTCTTCCACCAATGACCAATCCCGTCAGCTTAGCGACTGGTTTCGTCTGTCGGCCGTATCGGAGCGATGTACAACGCTTACGTGCAATATTTACCTGGGTCAGCGAGAAGATCACCTGGGAGGAGGACTTTGAGAGCGAGCCAGATTCGAGGAGAGTCATACAAACAAAGCGTGGATGCGCAGAAGAAGTTGCTATTCTCGTGATGGAGATGTGCGCTGCTGTTGGCATTCATGCTGAGGTTGTCAGAGGCTATCTGAAAATGCCAGGAGAAGTTCCTGAGCTTGCTATTATGCCTCGCTCTAACCATTGGTGGAATGCTGTCATTGTGGATGGGGAATGGAGGATTCTGGACTGCTCACTCGCGGCTCCTTCTCACCCTCGCCGAGCGCTCTACTCTAGCGGTAGCGGACAGATGGCAGAAAGTTGGTGGTTCTTGACACGACCTTCAGAGATTTGCTGGACCCATATTCCAGAGCAACATCATCAACAGCATCTCTGCCCGCCTATGGCCTTTGAAATATTACTGGCCCTACCATGTGCATGCCCACCGTATTTCAAGAATGCTCTGGAAATGGCCGAGTACGATACATCTCTTGTACGGGTGGAGGATCTAGAGCAAGTTCATGTTAGGTTCACGGTTCCGGCAGATGTTGAATGTGTGGCAGAGGTCGAGGCAAGAGCTTTTGAGCGAGATGCGGATGGTGACTTCTTCGAGAGTGGAGATGTTGTGAAGAAGCGGGCTTTATCTCAAGCAGAATGGGTCGGAGGACAGAAGCGATACACTGTCAAGGCTCTGCTCCCTGGAGATGAAGGGCAAGGAATTTTGAAAATCTACGCTGGGAAAAGAGGCCTGATGCACTCCATTAAAGACATTCCTCATCCTCTAGCATTCGCCCTTCCAATCATCCATACTGGCGACAATCCACCGTACGAATTTGTCACTCGCCATCCAACTCCGCATGCTCAGCGCCATGATCTTTACGTCGCACAGCCGCAGTGTCAGCGACTGGCTTTGAACAATACCTTTGTCTTTGCCATTCGTCAACATCCATCCTCGTTAGGCGCTGCGTCTCCAAATCCTGGTGGAACGTCTCCAATTCCGTTCATTCGGCCCAGCTCTGCAATGTCACTGAATAGTTCTTCTGCATCAGGATCCAATCCAAGTACCACCAGCGCTTTCGGGTCGAAGAAACCAGCCAAGCTGGCAATTCAAGCTCCCGGTGGCAAAGTTCTGAGATTAATGAGAAAGGAGGAGAAGTGTCAGAGTACAAGTTTAGCAATGGAGAAAGGGGACGGAGGAACATGGGAGACCATCATCAAAGTCGGAGAGAAGGGTGTATGGCGAGGTCTTGTGCTAGCAGACAGGAGTGCTAGGTGGTGTGTATTTGCAGAGTGGACTTGCGTTTGAGAGAGCACAAACAAAGGATCAATAATCACGATTACAAGAATCAGCAGTACTGCTGAACGAAGTAGCAGTTCAAGAAGAGAGGAGGTGCATTTGGCCGGCGTTTATTTTATGGGGGATTGTTGGGCTGGTTGGCAGGTGATGGGCGGACTGGAGCATGTCAGGAATGTCAAGGGTCTCATGTACAACAAAAGCATTTGTTTGGCGTTCTTTCGACTTTCGATAATTGGAGGGATGGGGGTCGGAAAGGATAGCATGTAGGAGTAGGATAGTGAGTCAGGTCATGATTGACTTGATATGGGTTTGGAATGATGATTGTGGTTACTTCTGATTCGTTCCTTCGGTCCCTTGTTTTATTCATGACCTTGATGATGATGTGCAGCTGTGCTTGTGCTTGTGCTTGAGTGTTTGTATGATCTACAGTACCGAAAGCTTGAACGGAGTAAGGGTCCTCAGGGAGATGGACGTACTCGCTGTTTCATCTGCTGTTTCGATAGCTCGATTCATTGCAGTCTTAAGCCTAAATAATGGCTCATGACTTACTCGCCGTCACAAAGTTCCTAATGTTGAGATCTTGCCTGTGCTGGGCCGATAACACGCCCTTTTCAGGAACCGAGAGAGAGAAAAAAAGAAAAAAAAGGAAAGAGAAAAGAAATAGATGTTCATGTATCTTACCATTCCCGTTTTCCTTTTCAAATCCAGATCCAAAATACCCAAATACGCAACCAAGCTCGTCGTTCCATTTATCCTTCCGAACCAACCGGCCAGGCCTTTCCACGCCGCACGCACGTTTTCTTCATCAGGGCAAAGGGCGCTTCATCCAAACCCCTGTCTCCCCGTCTGCACTCCACCCAACACAAGCTAGCGCGAGTGTACCTTGAGTCTGACAGTGGCCTTCTAATCTCGTTTCAGCTTGATGCGAAGCCTCTTCCGTAGATATAATTGGACAGTGAATCTGGAGTGTGGGCCGGGACGCCGCGGCGAGTATGGTCCACGGGTGGGACGCGTTGTCGTTGGATGGGCTGTACTGGGATCTAGGTGTAACAGGGTTGGTTAGGGGTCTACCACCGTAAAGAGGAGGGGAGGGTGATACGAGGCACTTGTTCTTGAAAGAGAGAGGGAACTGTGAATTGCTTCGTTGATTGACTTGAAGGACGACTGACGACGGCTTTGGAGCTTTGGAGGAGAATGGATTGAGTGAGTGAGTGGAGTGATTGATTCATCGAGGTTTCACGTGATGCGATCGTGATTGTACCTCCTCTTATCTTCTCGCCTTTGACAGCGCAGCGGCCCGGGACGGATGTTAGGGGGTCGTGATCGCGGCTGCTGGACCATCTCGACTCGACCGTTTGGCCCTGTTTATCTCGCACGGCTCCTCGCCGTCAGCCGGTACTCAAGTGTTCACAGAGTAGAGAGTAGGTAGACAGGAAGGACGGACAGCGCTTGATTCAGGTTGAAAAGACGTGGGGATCTCAGTGATTGGAGAAAGGCGAAGAGATGCAGGACGCTGGATGGCGACCTCAGATTCGCGAGGCGAAAGGAGGCAAAGAAGACGAGGAGATCTTGTTAGCTGATCGACGATCATCTGAAAGTGATACTCTGGAGGGAAGTCGAAGTAGGAGTAGGAGTGTGAGCTCACGGCATGGCGACGATCTTGAGAAGGAGGGAGAGGAAGATGAAGATGATGGTGAGAGTTTAGGGGGTGAAGGGGAAGAAGGGCAGCAGAGGGGTTTGAGTAGGAGTACGAAGGGGACTATTTGGGTGGTGCTTATGACGATGAGTACGCTTCTTGGGAGGAGGATCTTGAGGGGTGGATTTCGTGAGTTACCTTTTCTTGTTGGGTTTGAGAGGGAGTGATTAATGAGAGCGAGCGCATGTTTTGAAATTCGTGCTGACTTTCTTGTATAGCATACCGTGAGTACCAATTCGATCTCAGACTTGTCAAATTGGACTCGTCGTTCCGTTCAATTCCGAGGCTACTCTAGCATGTGTATGGTTCTGACATGCTCTTAGCATTTTATTTCGTGCTACTCACACAGCTCATTGCATGGATCCTGGTCGCATTCATAGCTCTCCTAGGTCTACTAAAAAGATTGAGTACGAAAACGATAAAGCAAGAGGCATCAGAAGGCTATTCTTGGTTCGCGACGATCTTCATCGTTTCCAGAACACTACTAGCTTCGTCAATCGCAGGTGTGTCTGCGTTATGTGGTGCTCTGGCTCTACTACATACCCCGAATCTACCTGTTCTGGCTATGCTGCCTGTATGTCTACTTACCTTCAGAAGAATATTTGCTGATATAACTAGATTGTAACATACGTCTTCGATAGCTTTTTATTCCGTCTTGCATACGTCCTGCGCCTCTTCCCTCGAGATCAAAGCACTTCCGCCAGGAAAGCATACAAAGTAGTCTTCGTTCTCGCGCTTTCCATACCTCCCATCGCGTTCGACTACCGCCTTAACATCAGGAGTCTCGTCGTTGCTCTGGCTGGCTTCGCACTCCTTAGTCTCTCAAAAGTCATCGCCAAGGCCGGACCAAAGTTTGAAGCAAATGGTAGCGGAAGCCGGTGGGATACTCCGCTGAACTTTTATCTGCTGCAGGGAATCGTTCCCATCGTGATATCATGGATGGCTGCTTCCAAGTACGAAAATGTAGTTGGGGCTCACCATGCCTTTTCTACGTGGAGCTGGGGATACGCGCTTTTGAGCCTTGCACCAGGTGTGCTTCTACAACAACTTTTCGTCGCCTCGATGAATAGCGCACATCCATTCGTTTCTGAAGTCCACGTGGGTGGTGCCTTGGAAGAGCCAACAGAAAGAGGTACAGACGCTATTGCCAGCACCCTTCAAGCTGGATTCTGGACTGTCATCATTGGCGTTTTGGGCCAGGAGAAGAACTTCCTCGATTGGATCCAGGTGCTCGCTTTCACTTTCATTTACATCATATGCGTCGGGCCAAGACATATAGGGTATTACCCACCTCGCCTTCTCAACCTCGTCTCTAGGATATTCCGCCGAAGGCAACTACCCGTACACGCTGAGCCATGGCAATTCGCTTTCTTCCTCGCCACAACCACTGCCGTCTTTGCCATAGTCATAAGCTGCAATGTAATGTTCTGGGTCGACACCGTCGCCTATAATCGAAATCTCAAAACCTGGCTTGATCCCAAAAATCTAAACCTAGACACCATGTATCGACCTCCTAAACTCCGCTCCTTCGACATCATAATCGCCCATTCCGAGAACGATCCCGTATCAACCATAACCGAACTCATCGAAACATTCACCACCCACCACCTGATCCGCTACTTCAACCCCCGCGTAACAATCTACAGCAAAGACGCCGCCTTCAACCTCAGCAACCCCTCCGCCGAGTCCCTCAAAGGCACCTTCGAAGGCGACGTCTCCATCACCACGCTCCACAACTCCGGCGGCGTCGCCGCCACCTTCCTCCACCACATCCTATTCAGCTGGACATTCATGCCCGTGCAAACCATCTTCCTCTCCACCTCAACAGTCACTCCCTTCACGCTCCCCCTGATCAAAAACCGCGTCTCAGACTACTTCACACCCATGGGCTTCCCCCTCCCCGACGCAGTCCCCAAATCCGGCTTCCTCAACCTCGGCGAGTCAGAGACGTGCTACTGCGGCAAATGCTTCGACTCGCTAGGCTGGGAAGATACATTCCACCTCGTGCCCTCAATGTGGAGCGCTGCTCGACCAGGCACCAATACCTGCGACTCGGTCCTCCTCACATACGGCAATAATTTCGTCGCGTCGGCGGCGAGGATTAAGGGCACGAAGAAGGATGTCTGGCAGATGCTGTATGATGGGTTGGTTGATCGCAATTTGGCGAATGCGTGGGCGCATAAGAAGGAGAAGATGCCGGTTGTGCTGGAGGGGGAGGAGGGTAGGGGGAGGTTTGCTAAGGGTGCGGTTTATGGGGAGGGGGATTCGCTGGAGAAGCCGTATTTGGGATTGACGGTTGAGAGGTTGTGGGGGGTTCTACTGCAGTGTAGTACGCCTGATGTGGCGTGGGGGTGTCCGTCATTGGAGGTGGGGTGGAGGATTGGTGGGAGGAGGGAGGATTGTGGGTGCATTGAGTAGGGGAGGGCAGCGGGCTGAATGGGGAGTGCGACTGGTGGTAAAAGATATGAATATGAGACGAGGATGCATGGACATGTTTGATGTACGAATAGACTAGACATTTCTGTGTTGTTTAGGGAATTAGCGCAGCGGGTGCGAGCATCTCGAGCATTTTGGGTCAAAAGCGCAGCGATGACTTGGGAATAGCATGCATGGAATTACAGTATCTAGACCGGCATAATGCATTTATTGACAAACAATCTCGGGGCTTACCTCGAGCCTTGTATGACTGGAGAGACTTACACCTTGTGTGGGTATTATGCAGCCATCAAAACACTCAACTGTCGATTCCTCTAATGCTGACATAATATAACTCAGAGGCTGCGAAGTGACCTGCTCTTTCGAGAGTTGCTTGTCTTCATCCCTGTATTTCTATCGGCACCGAAGGATAAAAAGAGACTTTGATCCGGCCTTGGCCAAGCAATGCAGTTCATCGACCGATATTCAAGCGAGGCCCCCAAGCCCCTACTCCCTACAACAACAGCGGGGAAACCCGTCTCGCTTGCACTGGATAAACTCACATCGGACGACACGCAGACTAACGATAAAAGAACATGATCTCCGCCCTCCCCTCATCCTTCACCTCCAGTGCAACACCCACGTGTAAAAATCTCAGCAACATGTGCTTGGAAGCATGGTCATGTTTGGGGAGTCAAAGCCGATGTAAATGGTGATCATGCGGGGAATAATCGGTGATGTACCTATTCACGGAGTCAAATTGGGCTCGTGCGAGTTAATCTCCTTGTATGGATATGCATACTGGACTCCACATACCAGATCCGATAAAGTATATGTATTTCTACTCAGTCCCTCCAAACCTTTCCCTTGCTTTCTCATCCGTCGCTCGAGCACCTTTGACAAGCTAGCCATCGAGACAGTCGAGGCCTTCTTGCTTGACCAAGTCAAGATGCATCTCTCCACCTTCATCTCCAGCATCCTCCTCCTACTCCTCACCTCCAGTCTCAGCAATGCAGCCAGCCTCCCTCTCCGCTCAATCACTTGGAACATCCGATACGCGACCTCATCCCCCGGCACAGGAGAAAAACCATGGTGGACAATCTTCTGCTCCGTTTGGTCCGACCAATGCCGCATGCCACACGTACAATCCCTACTCTCTGACACCGCCGCCGCAACAAGCAATCCCACCATAATCGGCCTCCAGGAAGTCCTCTCCAACCAACTCAGCGACGTGAAATCAGGCCTAGGCTCGTCTTGGGCACATCTCGGCGTCGGTCGTGACGACGGTGTATCGTCTGGTGAATTTAGTCCGTTGCTGTACCGCACCGATGTCTTTCGTGTCTTGTTCAGCGAGACAAAATGGCTGAGCCCTACCCCGGACGTGGTGTCTTTCGGATGGGGAGCGGGGAGTAGGAGAGTTGTTACGCTGGGTGTGTTTGAGCATATTGCGACTGGGAAGCGCTTTATTGCTGCGAATACGCATCTCGATAATGTGAGTAGTCAGGCTAGGAGCGAAGGTATCAAGGTCGTTGTGTCGCGCATTGAGGCTGCTCAGGCTCTGTATGGTGGTTCTCTTGGTGTGGTTCTTACAGGCGATTTCAACTCGGAACCGGGCGGTGATGCGTATGCAACGCTGAAGGGGTTGGGGTATTTGACGGAGGTGTGGGAGTCGGGTGCGACAAGATTGGGCACCAATCAGTTGACTTATACTGGATTCACGACTGTAGGTATCAGTAGAATTGATTATTGCTGGACGGGACCGGTGGGAGCGAATGCGGTTACGGTGCAGCAGTTTGAGATCCTGGGGAATGTGGTGGATGGGGTTATCGCGAGTGATCATAGGGCTGTGGTTACGGACTTGACTATCGTTTAGAGATTTAATTATTAATGCAATGCAATGCATTGAAAGCGATCTTCCTGTTCGGTCTGGTTCCCAGCTGCAGCTCGAGTTGAGCGGAAATGTTGTTTAGATTCGCTTGGCTCAAGATTCACGGTGGCATTTGCCAAAACATTTAAAGACGCCAATTCAGTAATCAACTTTCAGCGATGATGATGCACGACCGAGGGCAGATTAGCAGAGTTTAGCAGCTTAGGTGACCGAGTCGACTTGACTCAGATTTGTTGAAGCGTATACATAAAGTCCTCCAGACCGGATAGTCGAGCTGACAAGAGCTCAAGCATACCCCAATGCGGCAATCAGCTCGCTATGATGACTGGACACACCGAGCTTCCGAAACGCAACGAAGCCTAGAGTCTGTACTTGCGAAATCGTGAAACGATTCATTGGCGAGGTTGAGACCAGATGTGGCATTGATTCAGCCTCAGAGCCGGTATCCAGCAGCTGTCCTAGGATTTTCTATTCATGTATAAGACCAACTCTTCCGGAATTCTATGATCATCCAAGGAAACTTCATCTCACGTCTTGTGGTTGTTCACCGTCAAGAATCAGAGAACCACTGGTACATCTCCGTACACGACATGGGAAAACTATCTGGCCTCATCTCCTCAACATACGGCTTCACAGTCGAAGCCGCAACAGCACTTTCACATCCGACCACTGGTGCACAAAGTGCTCCTCACACCTCAAATTATGGATATTATTCGCGTTCTCAGAATGCTCCCTTATATCAACAACCAAATGCGCCATTTTTTTCGCATGAAAGAAGAGAATTGCCACTGCCGGTCATCATTCCACAACGACGACCACAGAATAAGTCTCGGGGGTGGGCGAGAGCTTATGCACCAGCACTCATGGGGTCGGGAATCGACGAAGCGACTTTGCTGGATTTCTTGGATCGGTTTAACGAGGAAAGCAAGGTATGTTAGGCAGATTGTTTGCCACAGAGAGAAAATTCTTGTCAAGGAGAAGAGAATGAACTGATGTATAATAGGCGTCACCTTATCTCCATGTCGTCAACGTAGCTGGAGCAGGCATTGGATTTCTTCCCGGAATTACTCCTATGATTGTTTCTATGGCTGTTCCAGTCGCTGTTCAAGCAGCTAAGAAAGCGCAGTCAAATCATCAGTCAGTATTACCGTAGCGAATTATCGCAAGTATCAAAATATCTCTAACTTCCGGCAGGTCCGATTCGTACCTCGACAAGATGAACAAAGCCCTTTTCGTACCGCATGGTTTATACGCCATCGTCATGACTTACGATCCTGCACAATCGGGAGACATGGTAAATGTAGACACTTCTTCAGACTCGAACCAATTCCAAGCCTCATCGCCCTACGGTTCAAACGGAAGCGACCAGACCCAGAACCAAGAGTTTACATTACCTGAGTCTTGTCCCCTTGTGTTCGCGGACCCCGCTCCACCACAAGCTCTCAACCCATCCCGGAATGGTTTCTTCAAGATGGCAGATTTTGTGTCCGATTTCAAGGACCGTCGTGCACAAGCTAGTTTTGTAAGTACTTATTCTGACACATGGCTCAAGCCAACCACTGATTTGTCCCAGGCACAAGACAATCCAACCTCCAGATTGATCGGACCCAAGCCAGCATTTACAAGCAAGTATGCTGACCCAGGATATGCTCTGAGTGGGAGAGCTCAGAATGATGCGCCAAGGCTGCCGCACAGGCAAGAGGAAAAGAAGAAGCCGGGAATGTTGAAGGGCATGAAAGAAAAAGTGATGCATTCAGTGAGTCGCGTTTCTACTCCAGGAATTGAGCTTCGGGGTCATTACTGAACCCTAAGCAGGACGTGCTGTACCTCATGATCGTCAACAACCCTACGGATTCAGCATCCCCTCCTACACCCAATCCGCCACAGACCGTGGCTAAGCGAGGCGCATCAACATATCAATATGGGCCGCCTCCTCCCCCTCGAACACACACCCCGTGGACTCAAGATCAGTACCAGGTGATCTATGGGAATCATACCGGACAGCAAAGATACAAGGAAGTCAATGAATATGGCGACTCGCACAATGAAACCCTACGACTTTCAACACAGTACCCTTCAACCTACCAATATGGACCACCACCACTACCGTCAAGGATCTCCGCTCCTACTCCGTGTCTGTACCCGCAGCAGCTTTCGGCAGCAGGAGTAGGATGTAGTCCGAGAGCTCAAGCTGATAGACCACTGAATCGCGACACTCAATATGAACATGAGACAGAGACGGAGAAAAGACAAGTATTAGAGAATGGCGAGAATTATCTTGGAGAGCAGCGTCCAGAACGCAATTTACATCGATATGCAGCACCCATATCAGTTTCAGCTGTACCGCCGGTGTATACACCATACCCAACAAACGAGTGGGATGAGTGGGAGTAAAAATGTTGAATTGAGGGCGGAATGTGAAAATTCTCTAAATATTGCTGAAAATTAGAGTCATTTTTAAATCATTTCGAGGAGGCGGCTCAGAGATTTGGACTCTTAAGATCCTTTATTCGTACCAGAGAGGGTTCCTCAGTCATTACGCCGTTCTTCCTTCGACCTATGTTCAACTTCTTGCGATGCCAAGTCACCTGTGGTCGAGTCTACCCAAGAAGAACAGTAACCATATCAGGCGTTCCCCGCTCCCAGACTTTGTCCGTGATCCAGCCCAACGCTCTCCGGTAAGCTATACCGCCCACTCGCTCTACCAACAGAACAGAGTATAAGTATCCATGCTCTGCCGTCATCCAATTCTGGACAGTGATGCCTCTTGACTCCCGTGTCCTACAATAATTGGACGACTTTGAGATTGCGATGAATTCAAATTTCTCGTGGCTAATACTCATATCTTCAGGAACCCCTCTGGAGAGCTGTCCACATGTCATTCCTTCATTGTCACATATACGTAGAGCTCTGGCGTGCCTCTTCACAGCTGGGTCGAAATTATCCACGTGGAAGAATCTTCGGGACGTTCTGAATTGCAGTATTGGGCTGAGATCCGAGACCTTTGGACCTTCTGGTGAAGTTCGGAGTCGCTGTAAAGATTGGTGGGTTTGACTTGCAGTCTTCCGTGCCCGCCTGGAAACAGTGCGAGGTCTCAACTTATACCCAAAATTCGGATCCCAAGTTCCGATGACTTTGGTCTGCTCTTTACTTCCATAACGAAAGATGCAAGTCTGGAATACTCGGCACTTACAAGCCTTGACACCATTGTGTCTTTCGTAAACACCACGATAGCAGCCATATTTCAACATGTCATATTCGATTTCACCCTCCCAGCCTGCCCATGACCAGCTCGGTAAGTATGGGACGATGCTTTTGCCCTCCTGGCAAACTCGTCTCGAGAAAGGTGTTCCAGCCAACGATGGCTGCCACAGCAAGGCGGAATCGACGAAGGCCATAGGTAAACCACAGACAAACCTCGAGCCGAATCGCTTACTCAAAGCAACAAGGATGCCCGTAAACGCATCCAAGATATCCTCCGGGTAAGAGAGTTTACGCTTAGTGAAACCCTCAACCATTTCTCCGTATTGAAGCAAAACATCATGACCTGGATTTCTCCACGTCGTGAGCCACTTGCTACTCATAGGAGGAAATCGTCCACCAGTGTAGTCGGAGTTCCCCCAATATTCTCTCCACATTGTGTGAGAACATTCCCAAATCACATCGTTGGGCGTGAAAATCATCCTTCGATGGGAGAAAGCTAATTCTTGAAAGGTCCAGCCACGTTTGAACCACTCGCTATCTTTTACCAAGTCTTCTCCTTGCAGCGTTCGACCATTGCGGGGCTCTGAGATTTCATGGATCCCAGGTAGTCCGGCATTAGCATCTTTTCCCACAGCGGCAACAAATGTGACTGTCGCGCCTTCATAGATGGCACCCATTCCGTGCAGCTGTGCTGATTTTTCTTCCTGATCGTCTTGGACGATACAAAGTGCATCAACCCAGAGTCCATCGATACCTAGAATTGCTGCCATATGAATTGCATGTCGGATAGTCTTTGGTAGGACCACTTCTGACATCGAAATAGCGAATGCACCTTCCCTTTGAAGCACTTCCAGGTTACTTCGCAGGGTCTTAAAGCACTCAGCCTGGCCCCAAACATAGCTCAAGGCAGCATAGTCCGCATGAAAAGTGTCGCCGCTCACTAAGCACAGTCGCCGTACATCGATAAGCCATCGTGGACGCTTCACTTTCCAGACCTTTTCCGCTTTGGGGACGTGATTGTGTTTCTCGTGACAAGTCACCATCCAACCTTTCAAAATTTCGAAATCAATCCATGAGGGGTCCTTCTGGCTTGGCAGTTGAGAAAGCGGAATGAGTTGCTTCACTTTGTCTTCGTCCGGCCAGTACCAGGTAAGCTCTCGAGACATTCTAGAATGTAGATGTGAGCCTGAGTCGAGCATTCGTGGAAGACTCCTTTGAAGAGTACTTGATACCACAGCAAAAGAGGTATCGAGGCAAACATTTTGCGAGCCTCGTTTGTGTGTCTCGTGATAACTATGAGATACGCGCCTTGCTGCAAGCCACCAGGAATTACTGGGCCAATCAGCACGTTTCAAGAAGCCCAAAATCTTGAGGTAGGTCTCAAATTGAAGTCAAGACAATGTGTTACATACGGCTCCTTAGAAATGACAAGAGAGACAACAATTACTTATACTTAATTCCAACTCCAACCCCGCAGCTCAAAACCCCATCAGCGACCCAGCCCCAAGACAATTCTCCAGCTAATACTCTCCCATGGCATCAAACTTCTTTATACCATCAATACCTTGAACCCAGCTCACACGATCCTTCACAAACTGCTCAACAGTCGGTCGCAATTTCGTCTCGTGCAGACTGAAATCATCAACAGTGCCAAGACGAAGAAAGCTAACTCCAGGGAAAGCAGCTCCAACACGATACATGAGAGTGCCGCAAGTCTGACAAAAGTAATTGGTCATGGTCTTCCCAGACCCGATAGTCTTGCTCTCGGCGAAAGTCTTCAGGTTTTCTTGACCTCGGACATGCTTCAAGTGCGAATCGGCCACGGTGAAGTTAGATGCGAACATGGACGCCGTGATCTTGCGACAGTCGTAGCAGTTGCAGACAAATGTTCCTTGATATCCTGGACCATGGGTTGGCTGCATGTAGTCAGTATTTTGCAGTCTCGTGATTCAGGAGAGGAGATGAAACTGGACTCACAAATGAGATTTGGACTGCGCCGCAGAAGCAGGTTGCTGAGGCCTCGTCTTCGGTAGACCAGCCATCACCTCCAGAACCGGAGAGTGGGAAGAAGGGTTTGGATGTGTCTGCTGTTGCTGCCATCTTATTTCTTTCTAAAGTTTTGTGACCGTGGTATAAGGGTGTGTATATCGCGTGTTCGTGAGGATGAATTGATTTAAGTATCCAGGCGATGAGTCGTGTGAAATGTGATGTGGAGGAAATAGAGACCTCCCTTCGAGATACAGTTATCATATATACAACTTGAAAGGCATGTTTATCAGCTTCCCATCACGAAAGTGAGGATGTGCCACACCGTCATGGTGTTCATCTTTGAGAAAGTTAAATTAGTCAGTCGGATTTTCCATCATACATAACAAAGCAGAAAATCTGCGTGAGGGGACGATCTGCTACGAGACCCTGTTCATGCTCTTATCTCCACTTCTTATTGGTCTACCAGACTTTGGTTTCCAGGCTAGCGGCGCAATGCAGCAACACCAGCTCGTCTCGCTCGCTTTCCTCGCTACGCTTGGACCTTGAATTTCTGAATAGCATCAACGATTTCGATCCAACAGACAACTAGGACGGATTTACTAAGCAAATGCTAAAAGACGAAAAGACGTCGGACGAATTTCGTTGAAGCATTATTAATCCTTTCAACAAATGCCAGAAACGAGCTGTAACGTGTGGTAATTCTGGCGGATCTGCATCAAAAATTCGCCTAGAGAATGCTTTCCTTGGTTTTGATTGTCAAGACTGCACAATGCATGAATGCTTCACTGCCTACACATACAGACTCCAACGATTCTCTCCTCGGATTGCACCATCTCTTCGCCTCGCGAGATTGATGCCACCGGACAGACAGTTTCAAGAGGTTGGCTGCGCATATTCTAGGGTCGGCAGGATGGCTCCGAATTGGCAGTATTTACTTCTTCAATGGCATCGAGATTTGATAAAAATTGATCCCTCAAAGCTTCGCTGCACCTCCATCAACTTTAGCAACCAGTATACCTTCGCCCACCTCATCCCCTTCCTCGCCCTCATACACCCATGCAACAATTCCTCCTTTAGTCGCTCGAATTTCCAGCTCCATTTTCATCTGTCTGACTACCGCAATTGTCTCTCCTTTCTGTATCTCATCACCTATATCTACCATGATCTCCATGAGCTGTCCAGGGAATGGTATGATGATGTGATTTGAGTTCCCAGGGTCACCGCGACGATGACTAGCCGAACTGGCTAGGGAACCAAACGAGGCAGTTGTAGAGGCCAGTGTCAAGGTGTAAGGAACTGGCTTAGGGTTAGACGGTGTCGTGTATAGAATTGAGGCTGTCAGAGAAGCGGGAAATTCGTTGCGTAAGACTCGTGCGAGCTGAAGGTGAGAGGGGGCGGGTGTTTTGTTTTGTTCGCTTGACGATTCAGGGGTAAGCGATATGGACCAAGCATCGCCTTTGCGAAACAGGACGTTCGATGCTGCTGCGACAGAAGTACTCGATCCGCTTGGTGATGCTTGTATCGAGTTTTTGTTCAAAGTGGCAGAGATATCTTTTCCAGATTTCAAGACAGAGGGCAAGCTGGCTTCAAGCCACTGCGTGTCGCATTGTTGAGCAGCAAATGCTTCACTTGCAACTATGCCCCGCAAAACGTCCAGACTTGTCTTGATCCCTTCGATGTGAGTATCGGCAAGAGCTCGCTTTGCTTTGCGAACAATGTCTTCCCAGGATGGAGCTGTGATGATGATTTTGGCTATCAAGCTGTCAAAATCTGTTCCGATGACTGCTTGCTCCGATGGAATGAGGTGGGTGTCAACTCTGACACCATTGCCTGCTGGAAACTGAAAAGACTTGATTTTTCCAACGCTCAACGACCAGTCGCTCGATACATCTTCGGCTGTGACTCGAAGTTGTAGTGACTGCATTGGCGGAGGAACCTCTGGATTGTCACCCCAGATTGCTAATGGTAGCGAAGATAATGATTGACCCTGGGCAAGCAAAAGCTGGACTTTGACGAGATCTATATTCATGGCGATAGATTCTGTAATGGTATGTTCAACCTGTATCCGTGGGTTTACTTCGAGGAAATAGAACTCTGGCGGAGATTGGCGGACCAGGAATTCGAAAGTTCCCAGAGATGAGTAGTTGACTTTCTTGGCCATCTTTAAAGCTGAATTGATGATATTTGTAATCAATTTGCGATCCGAAATCGAGCTCGGTGCAAATTCGACAACCTTCTGAAACCTCCTCTGGATGCTGCATTCTCGTTCCCAAAGATGCCGCACATTGCCTTGCCCGTCACCAATTATCTGAACCTCGACATGACGGTAGTCGTCGATTGCGGCCTTCTCGGCAAAAGCTTTGCCACTAGGACTTTCTTGCAACGCTCGCTTGGCAAGAGATGCCAGATCCTTCTCCCCCCTCACGATTCGAATACCTCGTCCTCCACCACCATCAACGGCTTTGATAATGATCGGGTACCCCGTCGAAACTGCGAATTTCTGTAACTCGGCTACATCGTTTGTCGGATCTTTTAAAGCTGGAAGTACAGGGACTTGGCATTCTTCGGCGAGAAGCCTTGCTTGAAGCTTGTCTCCAGTTCGAGCAAGTATCTCGTGTCCGGGGCCAATGACCAAAGTCCCAGCTTCTTCCCACATGCGACGAGAAAACTCTGGAGATTCAGACAGAAATCCATAACCTGGATGGATGGTATCTATCTTGTATCTCTTAGCGATACCTACCAATTCTGAGATGTTGAGATATGATGCTGGCGAGGCTAGCTGAACCGCATGGGTCGAGCCATTGGTATGTGACGTGTCGTTGGCTGTGTATATTGTGTAAGTTTCTATGTCTAGCTCTCTTGCTGTTGATACAATTCGAGTTGCAATCTCTCCCCTGGTCTCATGTTAATAATGCAAACATTAACGATTTATTTTGGTGTTACCTGTTCGCTACAAGAAGACGTTCTATTTGGCGTGCTGAAGCCATGATGTAAGACTCAACTTGCTACAAGCCTAGAAATAGCTCGAAAATTTCTGACTACTGTCGATTTATGTGAGACTACTGGAGAATAGACAGTGAGAATTATATTCGATAATATCTAGTATTGAAGTTGAAGCTTCAATAGGTGCTCGTCGGCAAGACTGGGTCCTAGCAGGGGCCGAAACCCCATGTTTTGGCGGGGTAATCGCCGAGGTTATTTCCAACCTCACTCCCAGCTCCAACCATTCTAAACCATAGCTTCAAGATGATTCCCACAACGAACCATTTCGCTATCACTTCGATTGACGCTTGCATAAATAAAAGGCACAATGACGGCTAGCAATGACAGCAAGTCCTCGAAAGCAGCTCCTTCAGAACGATTATCCCAAGTTGCAGGCCATGTAGCTCCTCGAAAGCGTCGCGCTGCGAATGCCAAAAACGAGCTCCCAGCAGATTACTCCGATATCCTTGGGCAATTGGAGTCCCTCAAGACGATTGCTCGCACACCGGACACAAAGAACAAAGGTTACGTTCGACAAAAGCAAGCTGGGAAGTTATGGGTGCGCGAACGAGTCCTGGAGCTCTTGGATGAAGGAAGCTTCCATGAAGTCGGCTCGGTATCTGGCACAGTTCAATGGAAGAAGTTGGAGGGCACGAAAGAAGAGCCGGAATCATACGTACCAAGCAATAACGTGCAAGGCTTTGGGACATTGAGGGGTCGCAAAGTGGTATTTACGGCTGACGACTTTTCAATTCGAGCCGGGCATGCAGATGGAGCTCTGATGGAGAAGACAATATATATGGAGAAATTGGCTGTTGCACTGAAGCTTCCCATCGTAAAGTTGGTTGATGGTTCTTCTGGGGGAGGTTCTGTGACCACCATCAAGACCGCCGGGTACTCCTACATACCACCGATGCCATCGTTCAAACATGTCGCGGAGCAATTGAATCTAGGAATACCGAATCTAGGTGCTGTTCTTGGACCAGCTATTGGACTGGGTGCTGCAAGAGTCGTGGCTTGCCATTTCTCGGTCATGGCTGCTGACGTTGGGGCACTGTTCAACGCTGGGCCGAAAGTCGTCGCTGGTATGGAATGCGCATATTGCTCGATAGAGTCTTCTCATGCTTACTGCAACAGGTGCTACTTTCGAGGAAGGTCTGAGTTTCACAGATCTTGGTGGACCGTCGATGCATTGTACAAATGGAACGATTGACAATCTTGCCGCCAACGAACAAGAATGCTTCGAACAACTCAGAACGGTTCTCAGTTATCTCCCAAACTCCGGAGGCTCTTTGCCACCTATCTTATCGTCAGATGACCCGATAGATCGAATTTGCGAGGAGCTTCGAACCATCATACCCAGACGAAAAGCACGAATGTATGATCCTCGAAAAATCATCACAAGTGTTGTAGATCTTGATAGCTGGTTCGAAATTGGTGCATTGTGGGGGACAACTGCGATAGTTGGGCTTGCACGACTTGGTGGCCGGCCAGTTGGCATAATATCTCTCAATTGCGAGGTCAACGCTGGAGCTTTGGATGCAGCTGGTAGCCAAAAGCTTACTAGACACCTCAAATTCTGCGACAGCTTCAACATTCCAATCATTCAGTTTGTGGATGTTCCAGGTTATGCCATTGGCACGAATGCTGAGAGAACCGCAACTATGAGACATGGAATCGCGCTTGCAACGACATATTTCTCTACAACCACTCCAGTCTTCAGTGTTGTGACTAGGAGAGTCTATGGTGTAGCTGGAGGGATCATGCTCGATTGTCGGGATCCGCGAATGAGAGTCGCATGGCCCAGTGGAGAATGGGGCAGTCTTCCTCTCGATGGTGGAATAGAAGTTGGCCATGCTGCAGAGCTGAAGGCAATCAAAGATAAAGATGAGCGAGAGGCACGATACAAAGAGCTTGAAGAAGAGTACACACGGCTCATGAACCCTGTTCGAACTGCGAATGCTTTCGGGGTCGAGGAGATCATTGATCCCGCTTTGACTCGTCAAATTGCTGTTGAATGGTTGAAGCATGTGTATGACGAACTTCTTCCATCGAGACTTTTGGATCGGGCCAGTGGTAAAATCCACCCTATATTCTACTGAGAATCGATGATCAGGGACAAAAGTGACGCGGCTTGTTACTAAGTCCAACTACTCAGACCGTTCAAGCCCAGTCAACAAGAAGCGAACCTCACCACCAGCGCAGGTAGTAATTAAATACCGCAAAGAGCTTTTTGATTTGGGCATGATTACCAGAATTCCTTATCATCGCTGGAGGCTCCAACAAACAGAAATCCCAAAGAGGTAAATTACGGTGCGTGATTGACTGCCCAGTATGCAAGGAACCTTGGTTCTGATGCCTCCCAATTTAGGCTAAGTCCCTTAGCCAATAACCTACGAGGAGATATTGGGGTCCAACCGAAGATGCTCCGCCTCAATTACATGTGTACTCTCTTATATTTACCACATATGAGTCCTCTAGTTATGACAGTCATGGTCGACCTCATAATCATACCATCAAAATATGAAGCAACTCCTTCGTCAATTACAGCCGTCCAAGCTTTGGAAGAGTGACAGAGCAAAGTGTCTTGCCGCCTGCCTCGTTCACCTGCCATCGCTTATCACTACGATTGCCCTCATATTTCTCAACTTCTCATTCAAGTGGTACTCTGATGCCGATGTACCCAATCAAAATGCACAACTCAATGCCTTGCAGTTCGCCTCGAAAATTCACGAGATCGTTATCATCGCTTCTTTGTCTGTCGTTGCAGTGAGCTGCGTCCAGCATGAACTTTGTCGACGTGACGGACTCGCTATAGGCGGTGTACTGGCAGCTTTTCAGATCTCGAACATTCTATCGCTATTTGATCCAGCACTCTGGAAAACTACTGGGTTTCCACCTCGACGTATTCTGTTTGGACTCTCGATCACGCTATTTACACTTCTCGGTGCTGTTGTTGGACCATCTTCCGCTATTCTGATGTTACCGTCGGTTGGGTCGTGGGATCTGAATGTTCAGCTGACATGGTTCCAAGGCGGAATCAAAGACACGACATGCGGCATGTTCATGACCGGCAATGAATCTGCTCTTTGGCCCTCATCTATCACTACATCAAACTTTCTGCCACCTCAATGCCAGAGCCTGAATGCTACGACTGCATTGCAAGATCATTGTCCAGCAGCTGGACTTCCGGTTTTGCTGGCTCGACCATGGATGGGGTCCTCCTATGGGGACGGATTCGGGACAGGCCAAATATTTTGGAACTTTTCAATGTCAGGGAATGCTTCTGTACCATTGAACGACAGTCCTTATCCAAACTCATATCAATACAATCGAGGAGTACAAGGCGCTTTGACTCTGACAGATGGTTACGCCATGCTGACCCAGAGTACAGCTTCATCTATGGATAGTGCAATGATTTCGGTATTCGCGAAAGCACGCTGGTCTAAACCTTATCAATTTGAGCACCGGCGAAACCCTTATCAACATGCGTGGCAGTGGAAAGAGAACGTCGACTGGAGATTTTCTTTGAAGAATGGAACTCGAACTTTAGCGCCTCAAAGTTTTGTACTTTGTCGAAGTGAGCCATTACTTCTTGACCCATCAACCAACCTTACGCATCAGGGACAGAGCTTGGTTTTCCCTCTCAGAGGTGATCAGAACTGGTCTGTGGACGCTACATCACTTACCAACAAATGGAACTCTACATTTCCACTGGTTTCTGGTTGGCTGCAGCCTCCAGACCTGCACAATAACACTCCATCTATTTGGTTCGCATCCATTGGAAGCACGAAAACAGTTAGGAGATATTACAACTATACTTCTTATGAATTTTACACCACTTCTGCACCGGAGATAGTGACCTGCTCTATATATGCAAGCTGTAGGTACATAAAGACTCGTTACGCGATCTCCTGCCAGGTCTTTCTTCTCCCAAGCTTTGTCTTACTTCTTGATCAAACTGTCTATAAGCAGTGCTGATTGGTCTCTTATCTGCCTAGGGCGCCCTGTGGATGTTTCTCTAAGGCCGGGTACGCCTTTTCGCCTGTCTTCATCCTCTGTTGACGGAGGGTCCGAGTACTACAAATCTAGGGGAAGTTTCTTTTCTCAGGGACTGGATACGGATGCCCCTCTCTGGTCCTGGGCGCACGATAATTTGACGGAGCCAGGTCTTCGAGAGATCTTCTTAGAGGTTGATTGGGCAAATTTGGCGTTGCCACCCGAGCTCACGGTTGAAAGACTCATCGCGAACTTCAGGCAAAAGTTGCAGGTGCGCGGAGAGAACTTTGATCCCACACTGTCAATTCAGGAATTGTCCACCCGGGCTGCGATCTCTTTTCTGATCACAGATGCATTGGCTAGATTCGGCTCGACTGCAGAAGTGATCATCGCTACCGAGAACCCACCTGAGGCGGATCCGGACACCGTCGGATATGTGTCCATGCAGAAAGCTTCGACACTCGACTTGCCAAATTTAACACCTATCCGGGTCACTAGAGACCGCTATGGCTACAGCTACTCCACCTCTGGTACGACTCGGCGACTTGCAATCGCCGTTATGCTCATTTACATATCCATCGCTCTGACACATACTGTTCTGGTTGTTCGGTACAAATGGTGGTATCCCGGCCTGCAATCACTGAGCGACTTCTTCGTTCTCGCCGTGAACTCGTCGCGGCCCGAGCCGCTAGGAGACTGTTCTTCTCAAGTTGAGTTAATTTCCAAAAAGCGCGAGTACAATATCCAAGTGCGTGAGGTGGGAGATGAGGAACTCGAGATGGAAATACGTGGTAAGCATGGAATGGAAACCATACACTAGTCACGACAATGAAATGATCCGAATGATCAGGCCTTCACACGTGAGATGATTTCTATGGCTTGAGACGCGATGTGAGCACTGGTAGTAACGAAGCCGCAGTGACAACAGACAGAAATAACAGCGACCAGGGAACTTCGTTTGGTTTGATGGGTAATTTCGCTTCTGCTCGGCATGGTTGGAGGTAAACAAACACGCGGGGGAGCAAGACCTAAAAAAAACAAGGGCAACCAGGGCACCACACATTATGATGACACAAATTCCCGTTACTCGGACAAGTCGGTCCTATTCTTTGACTCATTGTTCTGTACTTAGCCATTACACTTTCCATACATTGTTAGAAGTCAAATCGTAATCATTGGAATCTTACTCGAAAGAAGATGAGCAATGGCAATCGTGAGTACTGGCTATTTTAACACGACATACGGTACCTCCAGGCATAATTACCAGAAAATGCTAGAACGCGTATTTGGCCAGCTGCAGGCGGTTAAAGTAGTAAGATGTAGAGAGGTGATATGACATTCCTGACCTGCGACGGCGAGGAAGGAACCTCAGTTCCACCATGGAAAAAGTCTAGAACATACCATATGCTCAAAAATAGAAATACTTGGCAGATCCCTGATAATATTCTCACATGTCGTCAATCAGCGTTGTCACCAACCAACAATCTCCTGTTTCGTGGCCAAGTCTTGTACCTGCTTTCATTCGACAGGGGTGCTCGAATACGTCATCCTCGCTTGCGCCGCAATTGAGGCGTCCCGGCTGGGTGTGTCTCAGGCGAACATCCAACGCTTTATCTATCAGTCCACCACCTCACTTTCCAAACCTCCTTCACAACAACCCAACAAGCACACTCGCTTTCATTCAAGCAGCTACAAACTCCTCAACTACAGTCACAAAAGCTAGCAAAGCTCTACATATTCACAATGGGTGCCGTCTCTGCTCTTCTGTTGGTCTTGATCACCATCATCTGTAAGTGATAGCCATGATACGCATTCTTGGATCTGGATAGATACTGACACCTCACAGTACCACCAGTTGGAGTATATCTCGTCGCGGGATGCGGTGCTGATCTCTTAATCAATATCTGCTTGACACTCCTTGGGTAAGTCTGCACTGCCATCCAAATCTTTGATGCCCGATTCGCGAATATGCATATGACAACAGCAAAGATGATAGCTGACGGTCAACTCTGCAGATACATCCCAGGTCATATCCACGCCTTCTACCTCGAATACGTCTACTTCGATCGCCGCGAACAAGCTCGTGAGGGACGCTTCACGGCCAGTCGCGCTCCAGGCGTCTACAGCGATCGCGTTCAATCAGGTGGCCATGGCTACGGAACTATCGTCCAGCCTGTCCAGTAAAGGGATAAAGCAAAACGTACGGAGCGTTTGCAATGGAGAGGAGTGCGAATAGGCGACGGAGAGTTTGATTTGATAATGGACTGATGATTCATGAGGATATTTCGTTTTGCGATAGGCCAGGTTGGGGATAAGCGTGGATAGGATACCAATTTGTTATACTGCGATTTTCGCGTCAGATGCTCTGGATGCTTTCTTCAATTATCGACTTGTTAACGCGAGAAAATGAATACTTTGGAATTAAAGATGCGCATCTAGTTGTGGCACTATTCTCCTTTGCGGATTTTTAAAGTCTAATATCAAACAAAAGAAATAAGACTCTTCTGTTGACGGACTATTATTAAACTTTACTTCATAACACTTTCAAGGAACATAGCATATCCTAATGTATATTCCTACAGCACTAAGTAGTGAACCCGTAATGTCTAAATGCACCAGCCACGATTACCCCACACTGCGCTAAGACTTAGCGTCAATCAAGCCTCAGAAGGCTGTGGCTTGTCGAGACGTGTTAAACTCAAGCTCGCGACAGTCAGTCAGGATGATAATAGATTCTACGCCGGCCCTCCCACCACCATTATAAACTCTTCTCTTCGATCCAGTCTCGACGATATTAAAACCTATGCAATAATATCACAGAAATCGAGAAACACAGGCTTCTGCCACAAGTCACACAATCATGCATTCCACAGTCGTCCGCGCACAGAACGTCTTCGGCTTCTTCACAACTGTGGCCTTCGTCGTCGCAGCTCTGATCGCATTCTCCGACGTACTTGCGCCGCGAACACCCACTTCAAGTGTCATCGTAAAGGATGTACAAACGTATGGCACCTCTATTTCTCCCTGCCCAAGCTCAAATTCCCTTCCATCTCCCCATGCGGAACTCAGTGCTAACCACCCTCTTCTTCCAGTGTTCTGGGCCGCCCACACTACTACTCCACCAAGAAAGAAGAATACGCCGTAATCCGCTTCTCGCTGACCGCCGACCTCTCCTCCCTCTTCAACTGGAATACCAAGCAAGTCTTCGTGTACGTGTCAGCCTCATGGCCGAATGCGACATCCACGGAGCTGGTTAACGAAGCGGTTATCTGGGACACGATTATCACGAGTCCGAGCGCAGACCATTTGGCGAATATCGGGCCGGCGGCAATGAAGAAGTTGGTTAGGAGTGCGAAGGGAAAGAGTGTGGATCCTTCGAGGTAGGTTTACACTTTCTTACAAAGTCTGATATGCCAGACGTGGGAACTGTCTGGGATTGGTTTGGCGGGATCGGAATTATGCTAATAGAACATAACAGGGGAAAGCTCGACCTCAAGAACCAGAAAGCGAAATACCAAATTACTGCCCCGAAGGGCAAGGTTGCGCAAACAAATGACGTGGTCCTGAGCCTACACTATAATGTCCAGCCATGGGTGGGTGTCTTGACTTGGACACCACAGGTGGATTTTGGACGGTGGAAGAAGATCAAGGGTGGTGTGAGCAAGAAGTTCAAGTTCCCGGCGCTGAAGGTCAAGAAGGTCGAGGAGAAAAAGGCGAAGGCTTAGGGAATGGTGGTTTATTATGTTGTATGCTTGGGTTTCGCAGCGATAGATCAGATTCCGGAATGGCTGGGATCTACGGCATGTTGGCCAGGAAATGAACTGGCTTTCGAATCTTAATGATTGTAAGACCGACTTCCCGTCTGATGGTGGCTGTGATGAGCTTACATCTACCTGTAAGTACCTAACCATGATGTTCATTCTAGCAGTATCTTCTAGGAGACAAGACTATCGGAACTCAAGACCTCGGTCTAGTGTGTTGTACTTTGGGCGAACATATTGTTAAAGCTGCTACATCATCTACAATCGCGGAAGCCCGCCCCGATCTTTTAAAAGAAAGTTGTCTCGGCAGAACATTACTTTCCTGTCACTTCCTTTCATCTCCTCGTCACTGTCGCATATGTTTCGAGCACAAATCAATCGATCGTTTTGAGATCCTTGGGAATACTTTCCTCGCTTCGCCAGTATCATGCGCGAGTGCGAGGGGCTAGGCAAATTAGACTTCTAACCGACATGCTCAGAGATGGCGCTACTGCCCCAGATTCGTCTGAAGGGTGAACATGAGACCGAAACGGTACTGCGGGAAAGGCTGTATGCATTGTTGAGATAAACTTTATAGATGAGCACTTGGTACTTCAGGACTCTGTCCCATGGAGTTTGTCGCGTCTGTCTTGCTTCTGTGTGAAATACTCCAGCTTTATCTTTAGTGCGACTGGTGCTAGGCATCTTCTTTCCATTCGTTCATATCGTCCTATAAGCTCTCGTAATATTTATGCTCTCATTGATTGAGAGATTACCGCTGTAATAATGAGATTCGCGACTCTCCAGATTGTTACCGTTTTTATCGCAGCCGTCGGAGCTGTCAACCCACTAGGTGAGACGCATCTTTCTACCCAGCGAACGCCATGTCTAATACAAACAGTTGACCTAACATACTCCAAATACCAAGGCCAAACACTACAGAATGGAGTCAACCAGTGGCTTTCCATCCGCTACGCCGCACCACCAACAGGCACTCGACGATTCTCTGCTCCCCAGCCACCACTGGCAGAAAACGCAACTCAAGATGCAACCATAGTTCGTCCTCCTCCTTACCAACAAGTAGAGTTGCGGAGTCCGCTCTAACACAGCCTCTAGGAAGGCGCACTTTGCGTGTCAGCTAACAACCAGGAGGGTCTGCAATTCGACTCTGCTCGCCAGCGCATGGCAGAAGACTGTCTCTTCCTCGCCATATACTCGCCTCTTAATGCTACTGCCGAGTCGAAACTTCCTATCATGTTCTTCATCCAAGGTGGTGGCTTCTCGTCTAATTCGAATGGGAATTTCAATGGGACGGGTTTGGTCCAGGCTTCGGACATGAATATGATGGTTGTGAGGATTAATTACAGGGTAGGAATTTTGGGATTCATTGGGGGGACGTTGGTGACTAGTGATACGAAAGGGGCGGTACCGAATAATGGACTCAATGACAGTGAGTGATTGTCAATGGTGGGCTTCGAAATGATGGCTGCTGATTGGCGTAGTTGTTGCGGCTGCTACTTGGGTCAAGCAGCATGCTACCAAGGTACGTCTTATCAGTCGTTTCAGCATAGAATATCGTCTGACAACTATGTCCAGTTTGGAGGTAATCCTGACCACATAGTAATGAGCGGTGATAGTGCAGGTGGAAATGCAATTGACATCCTCCTCACTGCAAACAATGGCGCCGGATTTCCCGATCTCTTTGTCGGTGCTGCAGTCGAAAGTACTGGCTGGGGTAGCGATCCCTATGCCGTTGATCGAGACTCCTCACTCGCCAAGAACATCAACTCTGCAGGCTGTCTCACCGCAATAGATCCGATCGACTGCATGCGCATGATGCCCATCGCCGAATTCCAGAACAAGACGACAAAAGATGGCTGGGGGCCTACCATTGATGGAGAGATACTTATGGCTCCACATTATCAGATGATGGAGCAAGGAAAGTTCCAACAGATTCCTGTGATTTATGGGAGTGAGTTTCCCATCATCCTTCCCCCTCGCTTACAGCATCCCGAACATTTCGCTAAAGTAAACAATCAGCCGCCAGCAACGAAGCAACCCCCGACTTCATCTCTAATCAATCCGCCACTACGGACGCTGACTTGGAAAATCACATCCGCGAAGCCGTCGGCCCCTCCATAACAACCACCCAAATCCAAGCCTTGCTCACAGCCTACCCACCCTTCCTGAACAACATCTCCTTCTTCGGCCGCACCGTCTCTCCAACCTCAACAAACACCACCCTCCGCAAAGGCACCGGCCCCCAATGGCAGCGCGACGCAGCCATAATGACAGAGTTGAAACTCACCTGCGTAGCAGCCTTCTTCTCAGACATGTACGCGTCCGCCAACGTCGCGGGCAACTACCACTACCGATACAACGTCCTCGACTCCGTCCTCTCACAGCAGGGAATCTTCACGCCGCATACGAGCGAGCTTTATGCTATCTGGGGAAGTAACAACACTGATGGCGGAGACCCGAAATGCTTCAACACGCCTGCGGCGAGTGGTGGGTGTATGGAAGCTGGGGCCATTGTGCAGAGTTATTGGATTTCTTTGTGAGGACGCTGGATCCTAATGTTTTCCGTAAGGAAGGGGCGGCGGTTTGGGAACAGTGGAGTGTGGAGAGTCCGAGGAGGGTGGTGTTTGATAATGGAGGGGCGAGTATGGAGGTTATGGGGAGGGGTGAGGGGGAGGT